>WUAP02153664.1:0-10603 GCA_015163945.2 Stichodactyla helianthus
GGGGTGAAATAGATGTTAGGTCGCGGTAATTGAAATGCAATTATGTGAATATGTAGACCGCGTAGCACTTTGAAATAGTTTGGGATAAAACGTACCTTCATTTTTTCTGTTTTAGGCTGGTGTTGTAGATGTTGACAGTTCTACCATAATGTTTCTAGTTCCCTCCAGTAAACTTTCAGTAGAATTAGGTACGTTATTGTTTGGTTATTGTGTTACTCTGTATAAATCGAGCTTCCATTTTCTAAGATTGTTTTTGAATGTGATAATGTTATAAATATGTCTATAAAGAATCATCATCATCATCATCATCATCATCACCATCATTACCATCTTCCTCATCAAAATCACCACCAAATGATGTGTGTTCATTTAATAAAATGGTATCTATTCTATCATATCAACACGTTAGGTTTCTGTGAAGATAAAATACCTTGGCGTATGTTCTGCATTATAAGAAGACGTCACAGACCTCCAATCCCTAAGCACGCCTCAAAATTGCCATGTTTAAATCCCGAGGCGTTACAGCCGAAGTTGATTGAACCACAAGGGTTAAACGTCAACTTGAAGCTTGAGGCTCCGAATGTTATGCAAGAAGCTATAGGAGTACAGAAATTAACGGGCATACGCCCTCATGGGACAATGAGAGGCATAAGTAGGTCAAAGTCGGTGGATTGTGCAAAAATTACTCCAAAGAATACCCTTATGAGAGCAATCAGCGATACAGGATGTGGTCATGTGTCACAAACTGGAAGGTCTTTTGATGATATTAATAGACTTACTTACCGACAACAGCCACCAGTATCAAAACAACAACAGCCAGCACTGCTGATACCATCATTGGTACCTTCACCACCATCAAACCAGCCAAGACAGCCTCAGCTATCTCTACCACAACAACAACAACCGATGCTACCTGTAACACCACCGCTGCAGCTACCGGCAACACTGATGACAACAACACAGCTACACCAACAGCCACAACTTATTCAATCACCCTTACCAGCACCAGCACCACCACAACAATTACACCAAACAAGGCTGCCCCCACTAACACAGGTACCTCTGACACAGCAACAGCTGCAGCAGCAGTACCAACCACAACTACTGTCAACACATGTATCTTTGGCACAACAACAGCAGCAGCAACCAAGGCGGATGCAAACACAAGTATCTTTGCCTCAACAGCAGCTGCAACAGCAAAAGCTTCACACACAGTCTCTGCAACATGACTTGATTAAGTCTTCAGACGATGACACTAAAGTAAAACAGCCAAATTTCAAATGGAGCTATGATTCTTGCAAGAGAGTAGGGTTCCAGAGGGACAGCATACCATTCCTTGAAGACACTCCTAGTTCTTCTGTACAGGACGAAAACATGAAGAAAACTAAGAACAGGAGTACCTACCTGGACAGGAGTACCTACCTGGACAGGAGTACCTACCAGGACAAGGAATACGAGGGACGTCTAGTGGCTGGTGGTATCCATAGTGATGATCAAGATAATCCTACCAGTAATAGCAAGTTTATAGAGAAGGATGGAGACATTATGATGACTAAACAAGACACTCTTAATGAGAACAAATATCACAGACATCTACAGACTCTAGTTCCTTGTACGAATCCCAGCAAGAATACTGTCCAAAATATACCAGAGGAACTCCCCAACAAGACACGCGATCCTCGAATACATGACAGCCACTCTATACCATGTACTATACCAGACTCTCGTGATAATCCACTGCTCTCGTCACATGATCTGAGCCCAAGATCATTTGGGGTGTATATTAGACATAAAGAGATTCTTAAGAGAAAGTCAAGTTTAACAGAAAATGAACGAGACCTCAAAAAGAGAAGATTGAATTTTGGAAATGGAAGTGATAGTGAAGATGTTCCTGATCCAGATTCGTCTAGAGATTTAAAGGGTGTCAGCAGTATATCCATCGAAAAGGAGAAGAATCCACCAGGAACAGTGACATGTAGAGATGTTTCTGAATCGGCAGGCGATGAGCAAATTGTTGATAATGAACATGAGCTAGAATGGACAAGTGGTTTACAAGTTATTGAGCTTATATTGATCGAACAAGACTTTCAAGAAATTGATGAAAAACTTGAGTCTCTAGAAAAGGAAAATGCATTTGAGATTCTCGACGTTAGTTCAGTGACTGAAGTGGCTGGGTACGAAGCTAGAATGATGACAGAATTACCAGATAACAATCCTTCATTGCATTTATCCAAAAATACTGTCATCAATCCTGGATGCGAAGAAAGTCAAAATCTCACCAGTATCATCCAGGACCTAACGAATACTGGTCTTGACCTCCCTAGTACTGGTCAGGACACCACCAGTACCAGTCAGGATCACCACACCAGTACTGGACAGGACACCACCAGGACCAGTCAGGACCACCACACCAGTACTGGTCAGGACCTTAACAATATCAGTCAGGGCCTCGCCAGTACCAGAACCAATATCAGTAAGAACCTAACCAATACCAAAACCAATACCAGTCAGGACCTCACCAGTGCCAAAGCCAATACCAGTCAGGACCCCACCATTAACAGTCCGCTCCTTCATAGTATCAGTGAGGACCTCCCCATTGCTAGTCAGAACCTCGCCAACACCAGTCAGGATCCCACCGGTGCCGGTCAGGACCCCACACTTGCCAGTCAGAACCTCCCCAGTACCAGTCAGGACCCAACCGGTACCGGTCAGGACCTCCCCAGTACCAGTCAGGACCTCACCAGTACCAATCAGGACCTCACCAAAACCAGTCAGGACCTCACCAATACCAGACAGGGCGCCATCATTATCTCTACTTGCAAGGAAAAAGAACTCCAAACTAAGACATCTGATGTACCAAGTAATATCAAGACCAGTACTGGTGTACCAAGTAACATCAATACCAGTACTGCACAGCGTGTAACGGTAGCACCAAACAAGCCGGTATCGAACTCGTACAATCGTCGTATTCCATATTGTTATAACGGGTCATCCTGTCTACTGTACGACCCTCCGCCACTAAAAACAAGACGTTTAGTGAATGACAATCCACACATGCACCCTATAAGATTTCATGTTAATTTTCCTTCCAGGATCAGTAATATTCCCCTCCTACCCCTCCCAGGTGAAAGGTTTTGCCGCTTGCCATCTTTGCCTTTCAATGGTTCGTGGCGCATGCCTTTTTCAAGACCACCGCTGCCATTCTATTCCAACGGTTTCCCTTGTAGACCACCATTCTTGCCTGTACCTAGTGTCACTCACTATATGTGTTATGGTGACGCTAGAAACAGACTTTTATAACTCTATTTAATAATTAATTATTTATTTATAGCTCAGTCTCGAGGCAATTTCAGGGAAAAGCGCATGATAGGCAATGAAATATATTTTTTTTTATATGGACGGGATAAGTTCGCGTTATAGCATTGTTAAAGGAAAAATGATTTGGAGATTAATGCGATTAATTGATTCGGATTGTAATGCCGGAATATTTAAAGGTATCATTCTGACGTAAAGTGGATTTTAAAGATAAAATACTAAATGTCTTGCATAATTTTTCTTAAATATTCCTGGAAACCCCAGACATTCGTACGATCGCACTATGTGTAGTTGTTCACTCGTACTGCCCGAAATAGCCTCGCTTTCAAATCCGCCCGCGATATGAACTCATAGCCCATCATATCAGCCCTTCGTTCTATTTCTAGTTTGGTATTTATTTTGAGGATGGAACACGACTGGTCAGATCGTATGAGGCGAGGTCCCACAGCCAGTCACACAAGTAGGTCTTGTTCTAAAAATAGAACGAAGGGCTGATATGATGGGGTACCAGGGATTCCTTCTCTTACCTCATTTTCTCTTGCTATTAGCCACGTACGACGAGATTGAGTGGAATAATTGTTTTATTATATCCACATCTACTGGATTGTGAGAAATATAGAATTTTAATTATTTTCAAGTTTAAAACGTGAAAGGCTCCGCCATTTTTTTTACTTCTCTACTCACGGGATATGAACTGATATCCTAGTAGTAGAGGAACCAATCAGAGCGCACGATTGCTCATATCCAGTGGATGTGGATATAACAATTGAGGGTATCAGCGCATCTCGGAAAACGTCTAATAGCCAGAATCGGCTATAGTTCCCCGTAGCCCATGAGGACAAGAGCTCATGAATTGTTTTGGTATAAACAAACTGGTAGGACAGTAATAAAGAAAACCTCGTTTTTGTGATAGTCTACTAGTTTGTTTAAACCTATTAGTTATAATCATTTGTCTATTGGATATTTTACGCACTTCTTTCTAAACACTCCGTTCCATTTAATGTTTGGTTATTTTGATCATGTAAATACAAAGCAATTTTAAATCCTTTTTTTAAGTTCTTTTTTGTCTTTCATTCTCCATTTGCGATTGTAATGAAGATTTTTTTTAACTGTGACACAATGACAGACAGTGTTCTTATGTATGAATTATCACACTAATTCTTCAATTTTTGTTTGTTTACTATGAGCAAAATGCTAGGTAATATTCTGCACCCTTTTGGTTTCATTAACTTGATCATAACTCGGTTTAACTAATTTGTTTAATAGAATCAATAAAATAGTTATCAAGTTATATTTCTGTACTCTGATTGGAATGCGGAACTGACACTCCCCATCCGTGACGACCCTGTTGTCTTGATCATGTCGTCAAACAGTGTATTGTAATGACAATATAGAGAACTGCAAACACACATCATGCTTTCAAAAATAACTTTAGAATGTTTTTACACACTACCGCGTTAAGATTAGTTTGAGAGACGGAACTACACTTCGCATAACTTGTCAACTTAATTATTCCATATTACTGTTTACAGTTTTTTCTATTTAAAGATTAATAAAATACAAACGAAACCAGTAAAACATCTGAACAGAGCGAAAGTGAAGCCAGGAGTGGTACTATTGTCTTAGTGATTCCTGTTTTCTAGACAACAGTTTAAGGTTAAAAATCAGTCGTTCCTTGGCAAAAAAATTAAGCGAATCCCAGTTCTTCTAACAGTGAAAAAAGATAAAAAATAGCTAAGGTTTTTTTCCTTTAGCATCATTTATGGTATCGAATCCAACAAAAACCTTTATTTGTTGGGCTTGAAACCGAAAAAGAAACTTGTGGCAACTAATTCGAAAGCTCAGGAAACGAGGACAATTCTTCCAAGCTACAGTACGCTTTCGCTCTACGAGCTGATTCAAATCGATCACTTACAAAACTGATTATTATCAAGTTTATCGCGTTATCATGAGCAGAACGAAAGCCAGAAACATCTGATTTAGTTTTCAGCGATTTTTCAACCTATATTTTGTGCGGACCTCTACACTTGACTTGGGCTGGGTTATTGTACTTTAAGATACTAAAAATAATAGACTTAGAGGAACTGTCAGGTCTTCTTTCGATTTGTTGAAAAAGTTTTTACAGGACGAGTGTGTGACGGCCATTTTGATTAACTTCACTTTCGTTATTTATATTTCGACTGTCCATTAAAAAGTATCAATTAAAAAACTAGTTCATTGTACGGTTTGTAATTTATAGTTTTCATAACTAATTTATATGGGGAAAAAAACATATTTCCACAGCTATTTCATCCAGATCATAGTGATATTATATTCACTAATTCCTCGTGTTTTAGCACTAATATGGCTTCCAGCTTCCGGTTCAATTGAAGGCTGTCACGCAATAGTGATTTAGCATGACGTTTTGCTTTCGATTCCGAGAAACGAAAGGGGAATCCCCGAACAATAGTTCCAAGAAAGTGAATGTGAAAAATCTATAAATAAGAGTCATTCCTTTCCTCCGGGCTTCCAAGAAAACAACGTGGAGTTTGAAGCTCGTTGTATTGTTATTTTTATTGGTGCTTTTTACCTACAGTGTTCATGATGCCGGTCGAAAAACTTCGCCTTCGTCCATGGCTTGAAGGTGTTCTCAATTCAGGTCGTATTCCAGGTGTTAAATGGATCGATCCAAGAGACAAAGTATTCCAAGTTTCTTGGAAACACGCTTCAAGGCATGGTTGGTGTGTAGAGACTGATGCTTGTATCTTTAAGGAATGGGCCGTCCACACTGGTCGATACAGGGAAAGTCTTGATAAACCAGACCCTAGGAGATGGAAAGCTAACTTTCGATGTGCCTTGAACGCTTTACCAGACATCAAGGAACTGCAGGCCAGGGGGGTTACACGCGGTAACAACGCTTTCAAAGTCTACCAAATGTTAAGGAAAAACACAGAGATAAAAGAAAAAGATCGGATCAAGAATGAAAGAGGTAAGACAGCCTAAAATGTCATTCATTAGTTGATTGGTTAGCAGTCATGTCAAATATGAATCAACATACACTACTCCATCAGGCAGGCTTCAGCAGGTAGGCTGTAGAACCGACATGCAGTCCAGTAGCATGAAAATAAACATGAAACATGAATGTATTTTATTTCTCTAATTCGCTTCTTAAGTTTATAATAAGCTCGTTCGCAATAGCATAAGGCTTTCATGAGCTGTTGTTTGTTAGTAGGCAAGTTAAGTAGGCTAATTGTCGGCTGGAATCAGACAGCACTGCAGGTATGACAATGATTACAAGATAATCTGCAGTGTTCTGAACTACTTCATAAGCATACTTCCCAAGCTTCAAGCCTTTCAGCTCATAAGCTCAAACGTTCGGCATCACTGTAAAAGCTGTCCATGAAGGATTTGGTCGGTTGACACATGCTCATAGTTGGCTACTTCCTACAGCTGTTATTGGTTGTCATTTAATGATGAACAACTAGTTAAGATCATTAAAAACCAAAATCCAACCATTTCACTCGAAACGTTTTTTTTATTTATAACGAAATTTCCTCCGAACTCTTTTCACATGGTTTAGTTATTAAATATCTGTGATAACTTGATTATCGTACAGCACCCGGAAGCAAACAGCTAGCTACCCTGGCCGCTCTGTGGTCCATGCATGCATGACAACATGATCATAATGTACATGCAAGCTTAATATTTCCTTTAAACGTGTTTATCTTTACCTGACATCGCTGCAAGTTATCACTAGAATTTCGTTAAGAAACATCACTCATTTTATCATGTAATATGCATGACTGAACAGAATACTGTTTTACATGTATGTATGTGGTCACTGATGCACGTATCTTGAATGAAATAAAATAACCATACAATAACACAACAACTCGACCATCATTTCCCGGTACTGCACAAGTTGATACATTAAAGCTAACCAGCTGAAAATGCTTTGGTTTCATTTCATAATGACCACATTGGAGTGATTCTAACGTGTATGAAGAATGTTTTATTTCAGTTTCATAAAAAAAAAATATATAAAGAAAAATGAGCAGTTTTATCAGATCTACTTCTGTAAAAGAACTCAGTTCTTTCTCATCTAAAAGAATTGACGGCTGATACAAGAAGTGATCATTATAAAATAGCACCACATAATATACACTAGTACTAGGTACATTTATATTTTACATCAGCATATTGTATCATCATTTACATTTCTTCAACGAGGCACGTTCTTGTATGCTCACTAAAGAGCTAAGATTTTTCTTATATATATATATATATATATATATATATATACTTTTTCTTTCTTTTGGGCGTTTGGAACATCAATAACTGTGCCACGCCTACTGTTGGATTAGCTCGGGAGACACTCGTGCATTGCGCCGAGTTCCTAGAAATGACGTTGAAAATGTTCATCGAATCAGGGGATTTTCAAAACTTATTCTTCCTATGGACAATGACTCTACATTCCTTGTTATTAATATCTTTAATTTATGCTTTACTATCCTTTATACAGTCAATATAAAGCGCACTATTTTGTAAACGTGGCAAGCATACTATATTTCTTGGAAGTCAGTGTAACTGGCACATTCATCAACCCAGCGACTCGCACGCTCTACTATCTCCCAACCAGTACTCCAGGTGTTGAACGATGCTCAGTTTTGAGGACAATGTGCTTATGTTCTGGCTTTGCATAGCTATTTTATAATAACTGACAATACTGATGAATCTGGGATGAAAACAGATCGAGTGTTGACGTGTCATTATTGATGCGGCTGAAATACAGTTGTTTCATTTCTTGGAAACAACACCAGCCATGCAACCAGTCAGGTAGAAGCACGTGATCAAAGTCTGGTGACCAAAAGACTGTCTGTCAATATACGAAAAACTGATCTTCAAAATTCATGACCGCTTAATTGTAAAAATACTTTTGAACATTTGTAGACAAGTGGGATTAAAATGTCTTATATATTGTCTAACGCCTGATCGCATTAACGTTAAAAATGTACCTGAATCAGATCCGGGAATTTTTCAGGGAGGGGTGCACCCCCAGGATTTTTTTGAGGGAGGGTGCACCATTTATGTTCGGGACTCGAGCATCAAAAATAGATAACAATAAAGGCATAATTGACCGTAAATCGCTCATCTTAGGGGGGTGCGCACCCCCTGCACCCCCTCTGGATCTGTCCCAGTGAATCAGCTAAATCAACCGATTAATAGAAATCGTACCTATTTTCTACATTCTTTATACTAGTGCATAAGAAACTCTGTAAATGGAAGTGTCTGTGCGTGTTTGCGGGTAGATTGGGGGGAGGGGAGGGGAGGGCAGGGCAGGGCAGGGCAGGGCAGGGATACTGCTCAGTGCTAGGACATTTGAAATTTAGAAATGCGGGACACTGGCTCTTCTAATGTTCAATCCCTCACTTTGCTTAACACAGGTTTGTCATAAAACTATTGATGATTTTTTTCTAAAAGGAGCTTTTCTTTTTTCTATCTCTGTAGATGTAGCGTCCAAAATCAATAGCAAGGCCATTCACAGTAAATGCAGTAAAGCTGTAGTGAGGACCATCCCACAGCAGTTTAAACGACATTCAGTGATACACGTGAGTAGTAATACCAAGCCGCTCTTGTCATAATCGCTCGTTTGCATGGTCGGTTGGCCCATCGGTCGGTTGTTTAGTTGTTTGGTCGGTTGGTTGGTTGATTTTGATTTTAGATTGGTGGAGAATCATGCGATTTAGCCATACCATGAGTTAGATAAGCCCAGAGACTGGATCAGGGTTCGATGAAATTGACTTTTTTTCTTAGGGGAGGGGTTGGGCTGGTTTCTTTTGATTCTTGGTTGGTCGATCGATCATTGGTTGGTTGGTCAGTCGATCGTCGGTTGGTTGGTTGGTCGGTCGGATCATCGTTTGGTTGGTCGATCGATCGTCATTTGCTTGGTTGGTCGGTCGGATCATCGTTTGGTTGGTTGGTCGATCGTCGGTTAGTTGGTTGGTCGATCGATCATCGTTTGGTTGGTTGGTCGATCGTCGGTTAGTTGGTTGGTCGATCGATCATCGTTTGGTTGGTTGGTCGATATCGTCGTTTGGTTGGCTGCATCGGTTTGTTCATCATTTTGATCATATGTTTTTTCTTCAGAAATCCACTAGTGTGATCCATGGGGACAGCTCGCTCCCTGTGTGCACAACCCATCCTATCAACCCTCAGTCTTTCTTCCAATACTGGCCCACTAATGTGTACCAACATTACCAGCATCCACACATGAAAGATCATGATTACTTAACCACGTGGTATGATCCTAGACCGGAAATGAAAGGTAACCAATAGGAAACCTCCTTGACAGGCCCTACGTACGCACATTTTCCTGCTCACGTGTTTCACATGTAAAATTGTGCTTAGATATCGGTGTGATGACGTACCAAGATATCAAGAAAGAACCAGGATCACCTGACAGTCATTCAAACTACTGCAATGACCAGTATAACCAGGTAAGTATCTCTGTTAATAGCTCTTCATTTTAAGCAATTTATTCCTGTATTTTCTTTTCTTTTTTTATTTCTTTATTTCTTTATTACAATTTAATAGCAAAAAGTACTTAAAATGTAATAAAGATGGTAACATAAAAATAAGTATAAAGGTAGAGAAAAGAAAAAGAAAAAAGAAAGCAGAGAGAGAGAAGGGAAGAAAAAGATAAACAGAGCCATAAGGATAGCCTACAAAAGAGTCGAAGACCCCATACAAGGCAGACCACCTGAAGAAACCCTCCCAAGAACCATTATAATTTGAAAGATAAAATTTAAATGATAAATAAATAATAAATATTATTACATTATAAATGTATAGTTAAATAGAGTATGAGAGTATGAGACTACATGCTGTTATTTTCGGTGAATTCAATTCTTATTTTTCCATTTAGGATTCCGAGGGAATCATAAATGAAGCAAACTATGAAAACAACGCTAAACAAGGTAGGTTAAAACAGTCCATTGTGATGAGTTTATCTTCTACGACTGTTTATTTATTTTCACCTTACTTTAAGCAGAGAAAGCAGTTCCAAGCGATGAAGAGATCGTTGATGTAAGTAAGCATATTCGGCCTAGCTAACAAACTATAAGTACTCTGACATAACCCTAACTAACGATAGCTAACAAACTACAAGTCCTAAAACGTTCGTTCGTTAAAACGTTCGCCTCTCACCACTGTGGTCCAACGGGTCGGGTCGGTGGTTCGAACCCTGTGGATGCCACATGTGAGTAGAGTTTGTTAGATGTGTTGTTCTCTCCCTTGCCACGAGGGTTTT
>WUAP02153675.1:0-25847 GCA_015163945.2 Stichodactyla helianthus
AAGGGAGAGAACAACACATCTAACAAACTCTACTCACATGTGGCATCTGCAGGGCTCGAACCAGTGACCCGACCCGTTGGACCACAGTGGTGAGAGATGAACGTTTTACCGCTACGCCACCCATGCCACCCGTATCTTGTCTTGATTTACAAGGTCGTTCCACGCCTTTGTACGGTATTTCCGTCTGCCTCTCCTTCGTTTTTACAAAATATTCCTGATGTATAATTGATAGGCTTCTTGAATCTGTTACTGAAAGAAAAAGTTCATTTAAATCAATAATTGGTCTTTATAATTTGTTATTTTACAACATTTTCTCGTTATCCCAAGTTAGTCTAGTATTAAGTCGTCTCTATTGACCACCAGCAGTGCCGTACTTAACGGTTCTTAACGGTTAATCTTCGTGCTCTCGTAACTTTACCGTTATAAAGGAAACTGGTCTTTTTGTCTTGTGCCTTCGTACAGAGAGCAAAAGATCAGAAGGGGTGAAACCTCGTAGAATTTTAGCAAGTACCAAGCACTCCCATTACATTACATCGCGTAACGATTTTTCAAAGTAACTCGCTTGCATCTTTATCCCAGTTAAATCATAAAACATAAAAGGTTAGATCTCTTAATAGGGTTTTTCTCTTAATATTAATCCTTCGTCTTTTCTTCTCGTCTTTTTTTATCCCTCGTTGCCATATAATATAAACCAATAGAATTGAATGTAAAAAAAAGTAAAGATAAAGACATAATAGCATCCACATTCTTGAAGGCTAAGGCATGTGCCGTGTTGTACATTTCGTTCATTCAGATCAATTTCCTTTGTAATCGAGTGAAATAAACATGGAAGCTCACTTTGTTACCTTGGAATAGCTATTCAATAAATTCTTAACGTTAGTTGTTCTCGTGTTTATTGATCTGTATACAACAAGTAAATTGATTCAACACGTGTAAGGTACCGGCTGAAGGTGAAATGAACAAAGCCAGAGAGCTCGGGACAGAAAGCGGCCAATTGAGCGACTGCCTTTTCACAATTGGTTGGCCGCGCGTGTTTTATGACCAAAAGGGAATTTGATGAGAAGTTTCTTTGACAAGGCAAACGTAGCCACGTTCAGGGACCCTAACGAACACATTGTTCACAGGGGTTTATTGTTTCTTTTCATTTGCTCATTTCGCACACTTACTGTCGCTTAAGACGAGACCATCCGAAATAAAAGACTCGAAGGTCAGCGAATAATAAATTACTAAAAGACAATAGAAAATCCAACACTTTTTCATCGCACATGACTCGTGAATAGTGATTTTTCGAAAGAGCAAAGTTTGTAATCACAAGGAGGGCATTTTTTACATAGAAGTAGGAAGTTTGTACAACTCGTACTAGCCCAGTTTCCTTCAAGACCATCTAACAAGAGCTTTTAAACTTGTTTATGTCGAGTGATTTAAATTTTAAAGCCCCAAATGACAAAAGATCTTAATATCACTTTCGGTATTTGGACCGGCCAGCATGCTTAGTTCTTTGTTCAAGGGCGATGTGACCACCAGTTATTCGCCATATGTCAGCTTGGTCAAAAAAACAACTTGATCTCGGCTGTGCGCATTGTAAAGCGGTCTTGATGCCAGATACGGACCGCGTGCACCGAACCGTCCCACCAAGGCACTACACTACCTTTCAAAAGTGGATCTCTCGCTCGCGACTGGTTTTATGTATTTATTCATTAAGCCTGAAAAGCTTCTTTGATTTGAAATAAACGGAGACGGGTGTTGATTTAGAAGTCTTGTTTAAGGGCGATTATAGTCGCAGCGTATTTGCATTTTATTATATACAATGTCAACAAGATCCACATTTGCGCAAATCGTTTTGAGCTAATTATATCAGTAGAAAATAAACTTTCTCCCTCTCTTCAGAGCCTGTGAATACCCGTTACAGTTGTTAGTAATGACTACAACCCCCCCTACAGCTGGTAGACGTGAGGTTTGTTTGGAGTACCAGCAAATGGTCTCGAGCGACTCACTTTGTATCACGCTAGGATAATAGGCAAACGTGCCTCCGTTGTCTTTTTGTGCTCGAGTTTGATTTTCTTTGTTTCCCTTTTGAATCAGTGATGTTGTGCTCATGTTTGGGTCTTTCTTCGGGACTATCAACACTTTCGAGCTAGGATTTCCAATGATTTGGAGATCTTCCTTCGACATTCCATCGTAGTTAACAACACACAAAAGTGTAGAAGTTTTTTGTACTTTTTTGAACGTTGAAGTTTTGAAGGCAGCTCGACGCTCAATTAGAGGTGTTAGTCTTTTGACTAACCTGAAATGGAATTTAGACGGACTTCATTTCGTGTTAATCCTCTCTTTTTCTTTATTAATATTTGACCATACGTTCTTTTACCGCATCGAAATGTTTTAAAAAACACCAATGCGATCAGTAGGGGATTTTTTTTTCGTTTCCTTTTTTAGCCAGTTACCTGTGTCTAAAGTGACCTATTAAATAAACAATTTGGATGACTTAATCTTTCACATTTGCTTCATATTTCTTAGTACAGAGTTTACAAGTCAAGATCTTTTTAAACTGAAATTATTGAGAGAAGCACAGACAATCGGTAATAATTGATCATGGTTTTATATTTGTACATTTTACAAGAACCGTACTCTTTATGTTCAATCTCGTGTTCTATTCTATGAAACTGACTTCCCACCTAGACTACGATCCCGTCATGCACTGGTATACTTCCTCTTGTTATTTCGTTCGCCATGACGGCCTTATGGCAACTTTTTCTATATTACTAAAACTATAATCCAAGAATCCTTGTTAAAGCGTTTGATCATTTGAAATTGAGCTTATTTCATAACCAACTTTGAAAATGTGTTTGTTAAAACTCTTTAAGATTGTTTACGTCAAGCTCACCAAAATTCATTCATGTTTGTATTGTTTATTATTGATATTACATCAATATTTTCGTACGTATTTGATTGATAAAGATATTTAACATAGAAATAAACTTTTGCTTATATTTCCCATCGAGCATTATTAAAGTCAAGCATTGTAAACTAGAAATTCTTGGTACAAGAAGTTGATAACCGCTCAAATCGACTGGAAAAACAGTTTTTATCTGTTCTGTCTCCTAATTATTCAAATTATATATATTATAAGAAAAACGAAAACACGAGAAGCATTAAATAAATAAGAATATCGAAACAGGAAGGCTAGATTTTCGCCTATTCATATTTCGGTGGGTTTTTCATATTTTAGTAGAGTTTTTCCCTCATCAACAGTCTTCCGCTAGTTTTATCGCTTGTTGGCGATTGCTATTGTTATTGTTTTGGTTCAGTTGCGATGCAAGAAGATGGTCTTCCTCCAGTTTCCACCAGATGTTTTTACAGTTCCCGGTATATTAAACCCCAATGAAAATATTTCGAAAGTCAGCAATTCAAGTGTTGAAAAATGAGGCTTTTGTATTCAAATCGAAATTTTGGCGGTACAGGATTTCCTTCGACACTGTCTGTAAAAACATCACTGGTATCTAACTTCGTAATGTACTTTCAAATATCTAGACAAAATTCAATATTTTTTAAAGTTATAAGCAGTTAAAAGCATCTTTTTTGATATTTAGTGAATGAGGAATAATCTGCCAAGTTTTACAATATTTATCAAATTGGAAATGGAGCAAATTTATACGCGTTTTATGCTCTAATTTTCAAAAAAAAATTATGTTAATATGTATATATATGTATGTAAGACAGTAACCTTCTTTCGAGTTGACTTTGACATAATTTGACATTTCATTTTATACCCAAATTCGTTCATTACCGCTTTTTTAGAATACTTGCAGCATGTTTTTTTTTTTTAACTTTTCCGGAACCGAGCTTGAAATGTTTTAAAACCTTATTTCCTGATAGGAAATTCATCAGGTAAAGCAGTCGGGCCAAATTAGTTATCTTCAATATGAATTCGCGATTGCAATGTTAGAGACTGTGGGGACCATCTGTTGGAAAAACGCGTCAAAACCTGTGACTGTCTACCCGTTTTTTTGATAAATTAGATCCCAAAATCCTTCATCGTGGCCCAAGGTTTTGAAAGTAGGTCGATATAAGCAGATCTATTCCATTTTTGAAAGATCAAAATTCCACTTTGTCGAAGAAAACTCAATTTAGGTGAAGGGGGAAAAAAGACTTCTAGATTGGGTCGCGCAGCTAGACACCACGACAAATTAGGCCAATATTGGAGACATTAGAACTAGATTGGTCACAAGTAATCAAATTTTTCGACACCTTTATTAAATGGGTTCTTCGGACGTCTTTCCTGACTTTGAGTACCATGTATGGCGAGTGATCACTTGCTGTTCGGGAATCAACAGCTTGGGTATTATAGTGTCATTAAGGATCCGCAGTAAAAATAACTCACGTTCCAGCTTCTAAAGTTTGAATCCTAGAACATAATTCTTGTCAAATGGAAGGGAAAATCGAGTTCGCTTCGCTAGGAATGTGGTAAAATATTATCGTGACGTGAAGACAGTGGTTCCAAGTTATAATTTTATCCCTTGTTAAGACGAGCACGAACCTTAATCGAAGATCGCAGTGGGCTATCTAATAGTCATCCTTATTCTCATAGCATATATTTCTAATTTAAAGTCTTTAAAATCGAATATTGCGAGCATATGGCGGGCATACTAGCTCAGTTGTGCTGCCTATAAGGCGTCAGCCCCAATGAGCAATCGTTATTCACAGCTTCAAGCCAACCTTGCACTTAGTACGGCCTTAGACATCTTTCTGGTCTAAAAATACACTGCTAAAAGATCACTGCCTCCTTCCTGCCTTAGTGAGGAAATCGTAAAGTAAGTTTCAAAAAGAGTACTACTTCTCACCCTCCGATTCGCTCAAGATATTTGACTTTTTTTTAATTGTTTTTTATCAATGCATAGGGAAATGGGGAATGTCATACTGTATCGTAGTTAGATCAATGAAGTTTTGAAAAATAGTCTTTGCAGGAAGCCATTGAACTGGCAGCAAATGACACGACAATATAAAATATCTCCCTAGAATATTCTTAAGACTTAGCAGTAAAATAACTATACAAAGCCTGCGTACTTTGGGCTAGCTTTTAGTCTTTTTTTTGATTCTAGAAAGTTCGGAATATTTTGCGAATGGTACGGGGTTTAAAAAGAGCGTAAGGGTGTCTTGAAATGACGCCCAATGACAATTCCTTTTTGACCAAGTTTTGTTCTCTGTACTTATTCCAATTTAAGATCTTTTGTTACTGATTCTAAAAGATCCAAGATCATATCAACGTTTTGCCATTGTTTTAACATAAACAAACAAGTGGAATCTTAGTTACAACGAATAGGTTCACCATCTAGCTATGTCCACAATACCGAACTAAATGAACCGAAAATAATGCCATGGAGATATTTTTACAAACTTTGTACATCAATTCAAAAACAATTCTGCAAAACTGAACCCAAAGATTCTGCAAAATGCTCTTGCTTCAAGCTCTTTCCTGTCTAGGAAAAGGAATAATATTAATAAATTTAGATTTTCAGCTGCCTATACCGGAGTATCCATAACTTGTTTTGTATTGTACACTAGGAGTCGTACCACTACCAAAATTCTTTTGAATAAGGTTGAAGTTCGCTGAAAAGACAATGAAATTGCGTTGAATTATTAACGATTCCAAAACGCTTTGTTATTCTCTTGTAAAATGCCGAATAGCCTAGTAAAAATACATTAACCATGCCATGGAATCATTTAATGTCCAAAAACATAACCGTAGGATCGACTTGTCATATATATTATAATTTTCGGTTGTGCAGTTTTCAAACCGATTTGGTGCTGTTATTTTTGTGTCTTTTCTCAGTTAGAATCGTCTATCCTTTTTTTAAGAATTCTCCCCTTTAACAATAAAATTTTTTGTAGAATTGGGTTTTTTTTAGTTTTTTTTTTTTTTTTTTTTTTTTTTCCTTCTACTTCTTCTTCTTCTTCTTCTTCTTCTTTTTCGGAAAATATTAAACCCGTACAATTAAAACCCGTCCGTCAAACACATTGTCTCAAAAACATTTTAAAAATCGGGTCAAAGTGTGTCATAAGTGCGCTGCCTCCAAGTCAATGACAAAAACACAGCGCTTTCAAACGCAGCATGTCTCATTCTTTCTTCAAACAAATGCACTGCAAAAGGTGTACTTAGTTTCAAACTACTAGCCGAATTAATCCCGAATGCTGCTCGTCTATTCTTCTTTAGATATTCACATCGTACTAATTAATATTTTTTATGCAATGATTAGCTATGGGCGCGTGTTTCAATGCTTCAGTTTAAGTCATTCATGGTTGAAGAGCTTCGTGAGTCTCTTTGTTCCATATAATTTCATTGACTCTAGTTTGATCGTTTTGCATTCTTTGTCCAATAAAAACAAAACAGTTTGGCTTTTATTTTAGTTTTGATTTGTTGGCCTAACAGACTAGTGTGTACCTTTTTTTTTTTTTTTATCGCTTTCTAGTCTTTTCAAAATGTTCTGTTTCTCTTTTCATTTTCCCCCCAATACAAAGGACTAAAATAATGGCGATCTGTTGGAATAAAAACACTATCAAAAATCTTACAAAAATAATTTCAAACATGCCCTGTACATAGAACCAAATCTTCCTTTTCTTAATCTGGTTGTTTATTGGAGAAGTAAATCTAACCAAATTACTTTTAATTGGCTCAGATAATTGCCCAAGCTTACTAGTTTTTTTTGTGTTTGAATATTTTTCTATTATATAAGTGAAGCGTACCCATGACATCTGGTACTAGTAAAGATTTGGTGGGACTCAATACCTAGAACCAATTAGATATTTGTATGAGCAGTTTGTAAATCCTGGTTCGTTCTTTGCTCAGGCAGAATTAACTTCTTCGCCGTAGATTACGTTTGCGTGGAGATACACTTTCGGGATATTTGAAGATATCTTCAAACTTCAATAAATCTTCTTTATTGAAATCAACGTTTGTAAACAAACCAATACACTAAGCTAAACTATGTAGGGCTTCATCCTGGGATGATGATATCTGGAATTGTAATTTTTGCGAATAAAAATCATTTTTGGAGTTGAAAAAGTTTTCCTATAGCATTTAGGCAATTAAATCAACTATGTTATACGATGAATTCTAGAAACCGATTAGCGCGACTTGCAAATCCAACGTGTCGTTCCACAATAATTTAACGCTTCTATCCTTAAAGAGAAATTGCTGGTAATCTTTTTTACACCTCCCAAAACCGCCAAAACTATTAGCTATATTTATATACATATTATTTTTGATTTTCCGCATTAATCATGTGAAAGTCACCTAGAAATGCTGAATAATTTAAACTAAGCATTTCGTGGTAGGTCATCCTGGTTTCAGATAATCCGTCGTAAGACCAAAAGATCGTAAGATCGAGATTAAAACAATTAGATTTTCTGAAGTAACTTGACAAGTGAGTTTCATTTTGTACAAATTTTATTACTGCTTATTAATCTTTATGTACTTTACCGCTCCTTTACAATAAATGTTGCTCTAAGGATAGTTTTTACTTAGTCAACCCTCCAAAACCAATCGCTTTCAAAAATTAACCAAAACGTTTCAAATCTCGATAATTGAAAAAGAGATTCTTATCTATAAATTATCGAAATTATCTGCCCATAACTATTGTTTCAAATATCTTTAAAGTGTTATAATATGAAGTCAGTTCTAGTTCGTTAAACTAATTAACTTTTCCTTTAAGTTACGCTTTATTAGGCGAATTGTTTGCCGAGCACCCTAAAGTTGTTCCAAAGCTCACACCGTTTTAAATAACTTGTATTTACACCAAAATACAGCTCATTTCCTAACTGATATATTAGGAGGAAAACTACGTCATATTCGTCCTCAGTTAGTTAACCTGTTTCCGGACAGATTTGAAACAATTATGAGTGTAAATACATTGAATTATATATGACTGAAACTACCGTGAATTATCTGAATACCCATAGCGAATGAAACTCGACCCGCATCTCAAACATAATATACAATTGCAGGCCGAAAATTTCCATCGGGGGAAGAAAGGTTATAGAAATATAATTGAAGAAATAACTAATGGTGAATTCCTGCTATAAAATGAGGATATTTTGAGTTTGTTTATGTAGAGAGGTCTTGTTTGTTCTCTAAGGAATTGCCTTATTAAATTCCAGCGTGCAAAACTTGTTCAAGCTGAAACTAAAAACGTCTTCAACTACTGATACTCATTATGAAATAGGTAAACTAAAACTGTATGTGTCCCTTTAACCTGTGATATTCTTTAGTAACGTTGTACAAGACTCTTTTTATTCCCGCCATGTGTGGAGGTTTGTTACCAAGGATATCATTGGGTTGAAACCTGTGGCGATGTCTACAATGATTTCCATGAGCTAGCAACACAAATATGACATTTTAATTTTGTTTCAAGACCATAATTGGGATCGCTATTAAACAGCGTTTGTTTGTAGAAGGGATAAGTTATAATTTACAGTGGATTTTTGAAGTCGGGTTACTTCTTTATCCAAAGAGAAAAAATTAGTACAGGTCGTCTTCTCGGGTAATTCCAAAGGAAAGATATTTTAAAATCGAGGCAAAAAATATCGAAGTTTGTTACGAACCACTTGGCAAACAAATCATAGCTTTAAAATAGCGCTAGATTTTTTATTCTTAATTTTTTATTCTTAATTTTTTTTCTTGTTATTTCGAGCTCAAATAGGTTCTAAAGTTCATAGTATGGAGATATGAAGACAATAATAACAACTTTGATGATCAAATGTAAAGAAAGGCGTCAATTTGGTCCCAATTCGTAATGATTAAATGAGCCAACTTAAAAGAATTAAATTAGCAATAATAGTGAAAACGGTGAAGTTTCGAATACTAAATGAGTTAACTTTGTTTGACACTGTTCGTGATGTAATAGTCAGGCCGGATGCTTGAGGGATAAGAAAACTTATGTTTGTGCTTACGCAAGAACGTAATGCCTAAGATAGGTCAGCCTCGATACATTCTTCATTATAATTGCGCGCGGGCCGAAAATACTGTAGTAAATTCCCAACAGTGGGGATTAGGAGTTATCATGACAGGTGATACGTAACATACCAAACCCTTTAAAAAGAACATTTTGAGGTCAATATACCAATGTACCTGCACACAGACTCAATCCGTTCTGATTTGCACGACCCCACAATAAGAATCCCCTAAAGAGATTTCTTATGGTTACTAAACTAGAAGGCTAGCCAAAACTGTCGGGCCTGTGTAATACAGTTTAAGGTAACCTAAAACACTTTAATCAAGGGTTGTGTTACAATTAACTCTGGTTTAAACTTTTTTCGGGGAATTTAAAGGTGATTCATTATTTATGACGTCTTTTATAATGCTTACAATAGGCTGGGTAAATTGGCAATAGCAGCGCACGTGGGTTCTGTATTTGACTAAGCATATAAAGTCGTAGAAAACACTTGACCAACAACATTCACCAGTCAACCTGCCTACCGTCCACAGCTCAGCAATGTCGTCTTCGTTCTACATTGACTCGCTGATCCAAGTCTCTAAAGCCAAATCTAGTTCAACGACTTCAGACCCGAGACACCATTCTTATGACTCGCCAGTACCTTGTTCTTGTTGCTGGAGCCCGACCCAACCCGAACCTGCAAATAGTTTGTGTCAACTCTGTATTCCTTCGAGTCCTGCTGTTCATCAGTTCATGCACGTACGAGGCGCCACAATACCGGGAGCTGCCCTCTATCCAAGGGACCTAGCCAAAGACCATATACTGCTTCAGCAGCGCTACCCTTCCACGGACGATGACAGAGCACACTTAGCTGATTATGGTAAGTCTTATTCGATTATATTCCTAGTTTCTGTATAATGGCAGGTGTTTGTAATGAACCAGTGAACCTTTGATGCCTGATTTAAGGTTCGCATTAACTAATTACAACAATGCCAGAGACTATTTATCTTACATTTGTGTCTTGTTTTACTAGTGTCTTCCCGAGACTCCGCTAACCTAAACCGAGGAAACTCACGATCCAAACGAATTCGTACCGCTTACACAAGCATGCAGCTGTTAGAACTAGAAAAAGAATTCAGCCAGAATCGATATCTATCGCGTCTGAGAAGAATACAGATCGCTGCGCTACTCGATTTATCAGAAAAACAAGTGAAAATCTGGTTCCAAAACCGACGCGTCAAGTGGAAAAAAGACAAGAAGGCAGCTCAACACGGTACAACAAGCGTTGAAAGTCCTCAGTGTTCACCAGGATCTCCTACAAACTAAACTCCGATGATAATTTCAAGGTAGTAGTTGATATTCGATACTCCAACTTATTCAAATTTGTACAGATTGTAAAATAATGTATATAAAACATAGTAACTCTAAGTTATACTTCATGACGGGAAATCGAAAAAACCGTTTACCCAAAAAAAAAATGGCGTGAACTTTTGCAAAGTTAATAAGCCAATTTATATCGGGTTTTCAATTAGTTCTACAACATAATAGAAAATTACAGCTACAAATTATCCATCAATCATATCAGCAGCCAATTCCTTAACCAAGAAAGATTTCTTTCTTTCTCTCTTTTCTTTTCTTTTTCTTTTTTCTTTCTTTCTTTTTTTTTTTTTTTTGGAAAAATACTTGTAAACAAGAAACTTGAATAGTTCGATTGCTTCTCTTCTGAAGCAATGACAGAATTACTTCTGTCAAGGCAGATGAATTATTTTATAAATCTACATTATAAAGCATGCTTGTTTGTACAAAATATCACACGGAAAATTACAAGCAATAAAATATTTGTTAACTTGATGTGTTTGAGTATTTTTATTCGAGGGAAGTTGGGAATGACGATCGCAGGCTTGCAAAAAGCATGGTTTTTGTATGAGATGCAAGAAAGCATTTCAGTTTCTTCTAGATTCACCCTTGTCACCAATTCTAGTGCAAATGCAACAATATAAAAGACTTTCTTTTTTCAAATTGACGATAAAATGGTTAGATTTCTTGATAAGATATCTAAAACTACCGGCAAATCTCATTGATGTAAATAGCGTTCGCGTGCGAGCCTTTGAATTGTGAAAAATCCTCGACTAAAAAGTACGTACCAAACCTCAAACTACAAATCACTCGTCAAATTAATTCTTTTAAAGTTTTTAGTAATAAATTTGTTTATAACTGTAGTCACTTGTAGTCAGTGTTCTCTAGTTAAGGAGTCGAATTATCTATTATCTATTTTGACTGTGTTAACTGACCTAACTAATGTAATTGTTTTTGTCCTTCTGAAACTCTTTAAGTATCACTTATTTGATTTTTGTTTTTATTGCGCGATGCTATCTGGCGAGGCTTAAGAGGTTTTTGGCTTGCCTTGTAAAGGAGAATAATTTCAAGCGTCAAAAGTCCATAGAATTGTGCCTCAAAAGTATTAAAACTTCGCTACACCTGTTAAGGATCAAATTTTTAACAGGTGACATTTTGGCTTTATATTTGTGACCGCATCTTTTCTCTCTCTTTTCTCGGGGTTTCTTATGGCAACGAGAGCGTTGGCTTTTGACAGTGAATACAAAGGGCTCGTTTTGTGCTATCCACGCTCTCTTAGAAAAGCCGTTAAGCGCGTCTGTTCTTAAGATACACTCCACTGAATTGACCGTCCGCTTCTCTGGCATTTTGCACCATTTTACAACGAAACCCCAGACGACTCATCAGCCCGTTGCCTTAAAGAAAATACCAAATATATTATTCAATAGAATTATTTACATGTCAGTCATAGACAACTTTCCTACTGGTATAAACATTTCACTAGCTGTAAATTTCTTTCCTTAACGAGGTTTAAAACCTTGTTTTAATATTTCTTCTTCAATGATAACAAATACTGCCACCAGTCATGTTGTTTATGCGCAAACCAAGCTATCCTCGTGTCAGAAATTACGCCCGAAACGTCTTGGGCTGTTGCCAACATAACAAGAACAGTATTCGATTCTCGGACTAGTGGAAGCGCTATTTTGTGGTATTTATTAGAAAGTTAGGAGAAAATTTAAAGAAACGTTGACATCCCGCGTCTAGGGAGATAAACCCCAGAATTATTATGATTGAAAAACGAAAAGAATCAAAACAAGTTTAAACTGCCTGAAAATTACTGATTAATTCGACAATTCAAAATGTCAAACTACAACTGTTCGTGCTAAAATCATATGAGACTATAAATGTCTAATATTTGTTTTTTTCAATAATATCCATCAGCCTATAGTCGATCGCAATTGGCAGGGTTTTTATCTTCAAGGTTTTTATTATCTTATTAACCACTGTGCTGACAGAGAACGTAGATCAACCATTACTGAAAGACCGTTGTTTTTGTTTAGAAGGGCCCCCTATATCTGGGCTCCAACAGTGCGACTTCTCTGTGTCTATAGACCACAGCAGCCGTCCGCTTCGGCTAAAGCTCGCTCCGATTCACTTCAAACACTTTGATGACCTATTTCAATTAGTGCGTTCAATTTCCGTTCCGATCTGCTCGCTTAGTAGTCTATGTTGAGTTAAAAGGTTATAATTTTCTCTTCGAGACAATCAGGAGTGTTTTTCGGCAGAGAGCACTAACATATTTTCAAGTAATCACTTCCAGCGCCAAGCACAAATGTCGATCAATTTGAAAATTGCATATGAAGATTGTTCTGGAAGTTATTCGCGGTCTGAAGATTTTCCCCCCTATTTTTTCCTTTTTTTCTTCCTTTCTTTCATTTTTCATTCTATCTTTCTTCTATCTTTCTTTCTTTCTTTTTCCTTTCTTTCTTTCTTTCTTTCATTTTCTTTCTTTCTATTTCTTTCTTTCTTTGTTTTTATTTCTTTCTCTCTTTCTTTGTTTCTTTGTTTCTTTCTTTAGGCTTTCTCTCTTTCTTTGTTTCTTTCTTTCTTTCTTTCATTTTCTTTCTTTCTATTTCTTTCTTTCTTTCTTTTTATTTCTTTCTCTCTTTCTCTCTTTCTTTCTTTCTTTCTTTCTTTCATTTTCTTTCTTTCTATTTCTTTCTTTCTTTCTTTCTTTTTATTTCTTTCTCTCTTTCTTTCTTTCTTTCTTTCTTTCTTTCTTTCTTTCTTTCTTTAGGCTTTCTCTCTTTCTTTCTTTCCCTCTCTCTCTCTTTGCTCTCTTTCTTTCTTTCACTATTTCTTTCTGTAGTTCCCTTTCTTCATTCCTTTTGTCTTTCTCCCTTTCTTTCATTCCCAGCTCTCTTTTTTCTTTCTTTTTTCCCTACATTTATTCCATCCCTCGCTACAGACTTTCTTGCAGAATATCGATAAGATGAAATTCTGGTAGTTATCAAATTCTGAACTCAGAACAACCCTTTGAAACATTCTCTAATTATAGGAAATTAAACAAAGCGAAACCGTGCTGATGTAACTCAAGAGATTTGGTTGAGTTTACCGCGAAACAAAGCTAACCTAATAATGGCCGTGTCGTGGTTTCAATAGCATTAGCGCGCTAATGTCTACTTATTAACCAGAATACCAAAAATTGTACAACAGCAAATATCATTGCAAATCCCCTGTTTTTAACGGCTCTAGTGAACTTCGACGCGTTGTGTGTTTTGAAAATTGCTCATTACTACATATCGTAATCTTCGTGGTGTGGCACTTTCAAGTATATTTCTTTGCCGTTATTCTGTAATTATAGCCATTTCCTGAAATTTTGAAGGTATTGTCTCTCAAAGCTATTTCAATAAAACACGACATTAACCATCACCCTCGCACGACTTGAATTGGCAAACTTAATTCTAAAATCGTTTTCAAATTTCCTTTTATTGAATGATTTGGAAACAAACTTTTAAAGTCGCTCTGATTATTCGAGACAGGAATATCAATCATTCGTTTATTTTGGAATAGTTTTCCAGTAATCTTAGAAGTCAAATACACCCGGGTCATGTGTATTTCAAAAGATAATTTTAGCATGACGAAGTTAAGTTTACATAAAATTGACTAAAAATACACCTGTCTCATGTTACGATCTGCAACGACAGCTCGCCAACTTTCACTTCAATCCTATACGAACTCGCAGGTCGTATATCCTTCTTACATATCTTTCTTACATATCTTTCTCATTTGCTACGGCACCTCCAACCAAAATCTAAATAATTTTCTAATTCTCTCAAGTTGTTCCTGAACTTTCCTTTCCAACTGAAGCAAACAGCTTTTAAATTTGAGTTTAATTTTCGCGAAATTAATATCAGGCAAAGAGAGAATTACTGACAAAACCCAACACTTCAAGTCGAATAATGATAATTTAACTAATCAGAAATCTAGAGTTAAGTTTCTACCACTCAGAAAGGCTAAAGATGGATGTTTAAAGCCTCAGACACGGCGTCTTCACAACCAAATTTTATTTTAGCTTTAACACCACATAAATTGGCTTTCAAAGGATTGAACTAAAGAGCAGTTGTATTTCTCTGTCAACCGCTCTTTTTCTTTTAATGTCTTTTGCCGTGTAATTTGAGGAAAAAAAGAGGTTATTTTGAAGCGATTTTACGTTTACTAAAGATCCACCTGTCGGATAATTCGCACATCTTATTTTTAGATCTTTTAAGAGTCCCCAAGCATCTTAAACCAGTTTGCTCGCTGTCCAAGTTCACTAACTGTTATTCATCTCTGTAACTAGACATTAAAACATCGCAGGCATGAAGAATTTTTATGGTTAGAATTGAAAATGCGATTTGTTCTTTTACATGATGAATATTGATCAATTACCCATCTTTGATAAACCATATTTACCTCTAATTAGTATCGAGTTCTATCGAAATTATCGCTTGATTTGTTTAAAATGGGAAGGCTTTTCTTTTCAGCCAATACAAAATCGTTCCAAAACTTCAAGAGCCTGTTGTATTTTGCCACAGAATTTCAAAACACCGAACTTGAAGGTAAAATTGAAGCTAGTTCAATTTCTGTAATACAAAGGTTTGAAATTTAATGGGGTTATTTGACACTGGTTAGAGCCAAAACCGTTATAAATGAATTTTAGAGCCACAAAAGAAAGTATTAGATCTTGCGATAAGAGGAGCCCCACAAGCTGAGCAGGTGACACGATGAGCAAATTAAAAAGGCAAGGAACTTCCCCTCGGGCTAGCGAGAATTACGCCAAACAATCTTTAATGAATTAGGGCGATTCAGTAGCTGTGCAGTTCCTGCCAAATGAGAAAGAAATTCCTTTGTTTTTTTCGTTGTGTTGTATGCATTAGTATAAGAAAAGTGATTATAGTAATTTGGTGTGAAAAATGAAATTAATTGCTGAGTTGATTTCTAATTTGTGAGAAACTTATTGAAGTATTTACCAAAACTAATAAACACAAAGAAAAAAGGAAAGAGAGAGAGAAAAAAAGAATCGAATTCACAATAGAAGTCGTATCCTTCTCGCGCAGTTTTTACTTCAATGACAACAAAAGTTACACCTTCGTTAAAGATTTTCCAGCCTTGTTAAGAATACTAAAACTATAAATACTACTGCCTGAATACCATAGCTGGATTTGGTACAATAAAATTGATGCTAACTGTGCCTTCAATTATTATAGAAATTGCATTTTATTTCTAAGAGATGAAACATCATACGTTTAAATTTAATTACAAAGTTGTTGTCGAGTGCAACTCGTAGCTTATTTGAAAATTAATGAATTTGGGAAAGTTTGAAATCATTATAAGTTCACCGAAAGGGGAAAAACAAGTAAAAAAATGAAACATTTGTGCACAGCAGATTCAAGTCGTTCTCTAAGAACAAATTAAAAATATATTTGTAAAGATAGACGCATTAAATATGGGATACAGAGTACACACTTAAGTTGGAATACGAAATAATGTTGATTGGACTCTCTGACAGGTGACTGCTTGCTTAATTTACAAAAGAGGAGTAGTTAAATACGCCTGCATTGCCTTCCGGAGATATATCCTCGCATTATTAACAAGCCCATAGATATATCCTTTCAAATTAAGCACCCAAGTTTGATCTTTTAATTACAAAAATGGACGGAAGACCTGATTTACTTGAAAACAATTATGACTTTCTTGATGATGGTTTCGCGTTTCGGATGCAATGTATCTTTCTGTCTCTGGAGTCAAATATCTTTTTCAACCGCTCAAGGGCCATCCAAACTATCAAGGGATATTTAATTTTTTACAAAGTAAAGAAGAGATTTGGTTAACTCGAGCTATTGTTGTTATTGAAGTCATGAAAATGAACGTTGCCGACGACTTGACATTTAGACACAGAGGCAGCACTATTTGTCCAAAAACATCTCAAGCTCTTTACAATTTCCGTCGAAGACTTTACATTACCGTTGTGCTATTGTTCATCTTGGCGTTTTATTTTCATAATATTCATTGAGACGTGATTACAAAGTGTGCCGAGAAGATACAGAGTTTGGAAATACTATCCATTTACAATAGACAATAAGGAATTTCTCTTCGCACTAAATTCATTTTAATTGAATAATGAAGCATTCACAATTTTGCATTTATTTTTCATTAATTCAAAAGTGAATTTGTGTTCAGTGGATGAGAGACTTTTCAAAAAGCGCCGTATGGTCAAAGATTCCTGTCTTTTGCTTTCAACAACTGATTTCCTTTTAAAGTTCAATTCCAGTAATTTTAAATATTAGAGTCATTACATTTTTTAAGCCATGTTTTTACTTGTTTGAACTTATTTTTCACTTGAATCGTCTGCCTGTATAGTTTATTTTAATCAACAATTGAAAAGAATAGCCAATACAACGTAGAATTTGGTTGAGTTTTTTAAGCTATAAGTTTTATAGCCACTATATTTCGGCTAGCCATACTAGCCTTCATCAGGTGTGGTATGGGATTACATTGGTTTGGTTTATATATGATGTAGAACGGAAATTACAAAATACAGAGATTACAAATAAACGGAAATTAGAGGTAAAAGATACGATGGAAATAGTTTATTTTGCTTGTTTTTTCTGGTTTCCTCTTTCTTTCTTTCTTTCTTTCTTTCATTGTTTCTCGGTCCTTTTCTTTTCTTTTTATTTATATTTTCCCCCCCCTTTTTTTTTCACTAGTCCCTCGCTCTTTTTCATTCCTTTCTATCCCTATTTCCTCTTTCCCTCTTCTTTCTCCTGCTTTCTTTTTTCCTTTCATTTCCCATTTTTTCGTATCTCCTTTCTTTTTTCTCTTCCGTTCATTGATTCATTAAAAACAACTTCTACAAAAGTGAATCCGAAAAAGTTTCATCGGGTCCAACACACTCTTATTATCTCTGTCGTCATGGTAACGGTCTTTTGCTGAAAATCACAGAACATCGGTACAAGCAAATCCAAACAGAGAAAGAAGATCGTTCCACGCCGTAAAAAGCCAGCCAAAAACCACATCCAAAGAAACTTTATATTATACAAATTAAATTCTCGTTATAGAGAGAAAATAAAAATAAAAATTTGCACAACAGCAACTGAAATAAAGATTTATCTCAGAAGCTCCGAGTCTTCATTGACATAATTATCAGAATTTAGTTCCTAGAAAGATTCTTAGTTAATGAAAACATTTACATATAAAGGAAGATTTCTACTTGTAATCGCTCTTTTGATTCCAATTTCGCCACATGTGCCGAGAACGGTTTCCTAAAAAGAGATAACGGGTGCCTTCACAGTTGTCCTGTGTGAGCGCCAACGTCAGAGATGGATACCTGCTATTGCTGAATAGTACGGCCTCCATCGACTTGTTTTTGGTCGTTTTTAATTCCACGAACTAACCACTTCTACTAGTAGCGGAATTGCAATGGGAATTTTAGTTCGTAGATCGTGTTATGACAAATGTTTTGTGTCGAGGTTCAACCGAACAAATGTTTCTTTTTTGAGTGATTGCTCGTGTCGGGCTAAAACCTGTCAGATCTAGTTATCTTAGCGTTACTGACAAAAGTTAGGGCTGTGTTTACGTATCTTTCTTGACCAAAAAAAGATTGATACAAAATAATCCAAGCGCTCTCTATTCTATACTAAAAAGAAATACTACTTTTAAGGAACAATGTTGGTCTGAGAGGTTAAATTTGGTTCATTTGAGAAGTTTTTCCACTTTGCTATTCATTGACACGCGCCCAACTGCTAAAGCAACCTTTTTAAGGCGCGTTGTTCGTCAGAAAAGCATAATAGAAAGCAAACTAGCGAAGAGTTGCTAAAGAAAAGGATGAAAAGATGGACGGGAGCAGATGGTAATGACTTAAGCCATCCGTCTATCACTTGTAACCATTTGTTGGTATGTCCTTTTGTTGTAGCATACGTCTGTGCGTGCTTCCAAGATGTACCATTTAAATGAACTAATTCCTCTAAAAACTAAAACGAAACGCTAATAATCATTGACATGTCCGCCAGACTATTAAATAATTTCTTTATTTCTCGTTTACTGAGTGGTTTTGCTTCTTGTTTTGTTTGTTTATTTTTATAATCCAGTCTGATTATTTCTCAGTCCAAATTCAGTTTACTAAACTTCATCAGAAAAAAAGTGCTGGAATATGCCAACTAGTTGTAAAATCTTCGCTTTTTCTTGTCTTTTTGCAAGTCAAAGGTTGCATTTTCAACGTTTGAAATGAAGGTTCGACAATTCCAAGCAGCTGGGCTTAGTGAAAACAAACTTCGAAATCTTCATTATTATAAAGACTAACTTGAAAGAATAAATGATTACCAAAATAGATTGAAAGTTCAAAGCGTCCCGGCATGAAGTTGTCTTCTAATCTTGTAGTAAACAATCTTTGTACGTAAGAAAATACTAATTCAACTTGATAGTTTTTTCAGGCTTTGCAAGCTTAACTTAGAAAAACTAATTAACGTATAAAAATAATGAAATTCTGTCACAATCCTTATTCAAAGTAAAGACATTTGGTCCGATGTTGACCGAGTCGAGAACTTCGTTTCTTTGCTACTGAACAAGTGGAAACTAGCACGACTGGTTTTACTGTTTCTAATTGTTACTACAGCTCGCATATGTTTTAGCCGTAACTTTTACCTGCTATTGGCACGTTAAAGCTATGAAGTTAGACTATATTTAAATCAAAAACTACTTCCTTAAAGAACTCGTTATAAGCGTTCTTTTTGAGGCGCTTGATTGTCAGCAAAATTCTGAGGTGGACTGGAATTTTCTCGGAGTATAAAAGGTTTACATGTATCTAGTACAATTTTAAATTTCATCGGTTTTTGTTCAGTAAATTTTTATTACTCGGCCAATTTTCTTGTGCTTCTTTGGCGGTATTTTCATCGTCTTTGTTGTCATGTCTTTCGGGGGAAAATAAAATCAATCGAAATACTTCAGTGAACAATGCCGGCCAAACTATTAATTAAGCAGCTTCATAAACGTACATCGTTATTCTAGAAAATTTTACTTTTTGAATAACACTTTTATTGGTCCTATTTTTACTGTTTGTTTTCATCTAATTCTGAGAATATTTGCACGTCAAGTTTAACTACATATTTGTGCAGAGTTATAAGACTATTTTTTATTCCTTGGACAGTTAAATTACCCTAAAACTGTCTGGTAATATCTAACTATCGCTCTTACTTGAACAAAATGCCTTTAGTAGTGTAAGATTAAGCGCCTGCTAATCAAGATGGTCTTCAAAGGAGATTTTGCACATTAATTATACATAATATATTTTAATTAATGTTCCCAATAAACCGAAAAATACTAATTAAAAGAACTTAAGAAAAGAAAGAAAACACGCCTAAGAAGAACAAAGTCCTTGAGAAACATTTTGCAGCGATATTGTGGCGAAGTATAAAGGCTTTTCAGCGATCCCGTGACTCTCTTGAATCATTAATGTTCCAGATTGAATACACGAATTTCTTTGAACATTTTAAAATCTAGATATTTAAAATTATGACTCATAAATGCGACTCTAAACACAACCAATACTATAGTAATTAGAGCAAAAAAGAACTTTGGAGTTTTACGTTTGCAAAAAAAATCAAAATTACCTTCCGAACTAAGACATTGATGTAGGCCGCGCCTATAGAAGGATAGCTATATAAACTTTAATATTTAATCTTTTATTAGATTGTCTTTTCATGTTTATATTTAATACGAAGCCATATCTTTCTTTGTCGGTATAATATACCTACAGTTACACAACAACAGACCATAGGATCTGTATTTTTAGTCTATTTTATATGGATGCAAATATTTATAACTGCTAAGCGACAAAAGTACTGATCGTATAGTTTGTAGTAACTTCAGAGCACATGGATAAACAACTATCTCCTTTTTGTCTTCTTTTGTTATCTTACTCCTAGTTAGCTTTAAAACTCCTTATATTCAGTTCTAATGTTGAATCTAATGTCGTTTTAGCCTCTTTGTCTTTTTTAAATGGAAAATTACCTCCCGCCATGTTGCCAAAACACTGCGATTTAAAACTTTAAAGCCCGCTTATACAACAACTTTTGAATTGCAATCTCGGTTGTATCTAATTCAAACTAAACAAGAACATTCTGGAACTATTCTTTACTTGTTCTAATTGTTGATACTTTTAAATTGTTAACGGTTTTCGGTGAGAGTAAAATATTGATCTAGTGAAGAAAATAGCATAAGAAGCACTTTAGAAGAGAAGCGAGGAAGTTGGGTTCGAAGGAATTGAAAGTTTTAATCTAAGATGTATAATTGTACAAGTACAATACTTCGAACAATCACATTCTTTATTTTACATTATTTTTCTTTATTTGCACAATCTCTATCCTGCGTCACCATGAGGTACAAACAAAAAAAGCTTGAAAACTGGATGATGTGGACGCTCTCACACAATCCAGCGCCCAGGTCAGAACGCGACAAATGTATATCGAAAATATTAAACCAGTCTTAATTTCGTTTTTTAAAAATGGTTTTAAAATTCTTTATCGTTTCAAAGTCGTACACTGAACGAGCATCTATGTTTTGTTTTGTTTTGTTGTTTTATAGTCGATATAAAGGTACAGCCCAACTGCTGAGCCTCAAACACTTGAAAATGCAGAAAATTAATCTCACATTGGGAAGAAATTCGCCACCTCATCAAGTCGGTTTTTGTGTCTGTGGTTGTATTCTTGTTTGTATATTGTTGAAATCAAGTTAATCAAGTGGAATAAGACAGTTTGAGTCACCAACTTATTGTATTATCAATTGAAGGTCAACTGACCATCTTATTGTTTTTCAATCGAAGGTCATCACCTTTTTATTATATTTTTAACCGAAATCTTTGAAAGTTTTCATTGTTAAGGAATTTTTGTCTTTCTAGAGCAGAGAACTTTGTATTCAAAAACATATTTTTATCAGTAAGAGCTCTTGAAAATCTTTTCTTGTATCATTTGTACTAACGGGTGGTAGACAGGCACGTCAAAACCACATCTACCAGCACACACGTTACCACTCATATCTCTGTTATATCACTTGTTTACTACTGAACACAAGTTAACTTTGAAAATTCACGATTTAGCATTCTGTTGAAATGATCCAAGGGCTTTCTTTTCCAACCCTAAATTCCACTTTTTTTGCTTTGAAAACTTTAACAAGCAAAGTTTGTTGAAGAAGTTCGGTTCGTAATTACAAAAGAAAGGTCAAAGCTAAACAATGGTTTGTCGTTTGATCTTTTCTGGCCTGTGGTCGGGGTTTGCAGCTTTTGTTTTGCCTTCTTTAACCCTAGCGTGTGGTAAAGAAATCTAGCAACTGTTACTTTTCATTGATCTTAACCTAATGAGAAATCATTGATACAACTTAAGTACTCCTATTGTTCCACTAAGCTTAAACGGTTTAATTGACCTCTAGTCATGTGCACAATCGACTTAGTCTAATCTTCTTAATCAAAAGAAAGAATTTCTCGAAAATCTTAGCTTAGGAGAGAGAATGTTATTAAAGATATTAGTCGCCCGGTCTTCAAGTAGTTGGCGGTAAATTGAGAAAAATAGCATGTTTTCCTATGCGATTGAAGCCTTCAAACAACAAGGTGGCTGGTCATTTTGGTCATTTCAAACACGTTTCTTTTTTGGATGTAATTAAACCAATGGAGATAGGAAAAAAAAAAAAGCCGAGGGACATTGACAAAGCCATTAGGACACGTGTTGCTAGCAGGTACGATGATCACCAAGTTGAGAAGTAAGAGGATTGTGACACTAATGATCAAGTACCGTTTGCTCTTGAAAACCACTCAAGTTGATAACATCAATCGGATTGATCTACTTACATGTAAGGTGATGTACGAAAGAGGGCTCTTCATGAGAATCGAACCCTAGCTCTAAAAAACTGTCTTTGTTCAGCTTGAAATAAGTTTGCGTTTGTTTGTTTCTTTTTTTCCTTGTCATTAGAATGCGGTTCTCTTGACAACAAACTCACAACTTTTCTCGCGTGTTCAAGAGCAGTTTTAATTCTTTATTCCCAAACAAACTGCCATAAAATTTTGATATTCTCTTGTAAATATAAAAGAATAAAATACCAGTTATTTAAAGGGCCTTGAGCTTAAAAACCAAGAAGCATCGAAGAAAAGAGCAAACAAAACTAGCAACGTGTTTGACACATTACAATACAAGTACCCCTTGTTTTGAAAACAATAAGAACGGCCTGGAGGTAGGAACCTGCAGCTGACAAATGCCCCAAAACATGCATGAATGTTCATGAACTCATGAAATGGGAGGAAATACTTTCACTATAGCAAAATACAATTAGCAAAACAGTTTATGAAATTAAAGATGCTTTACGGTTTTCACGCGTTGGAAAAGTTGAAACAACCTGACGTTTCGATTGCAGCTTTGGTGGCAGTGTTCGTCAGGTGATAAGGTTAAGTCATGATTTTAGATGTACTTTTAAACATAGTTAATTTTCAAATATTTAGGTGTTAATGGGCGCATCAGCTAACGTACCGCCTTTCACACATTACTTAAAAAACAAAACAAAACTAAACAAGCAAATTTGAGACATAATGAAGTTAAAAAAGAAAGGTTACACACAAAAAATGAACTCCCTATTATCCAAAGTAAGAACGTATTGTCGTCAAATGTTAGTCGCTAAAATTTTCCAATAGAGATTTCCGATTTATAGGCTTTCGCACTAACAGTACCCTTGGTCAATTTGAATATTGCTACAGCTTGCGTAAACATGACTTCTCAGTAACTGAATATGAAGATTCATTTAACTGCAATTTCTTATTTTCCGAAATACGTATCCTGGAATTCTGGATTTTTCTTCCATGTTAATTGATTAATATAGGACCATACATCCAGACATCGATTGCTGAAGCGTCGTATGGCAGGGCGAAACCATTTACGGGTCAGCTGGAGATTTCAGCTCCAACACCGCTATCCATAATGACTAATCAGGGAGCTCGGCCGAAGCCTAAAGAGAAAGGTTAGTCGGCCCCTAGACCATGTAAGATTAACCCCCTGCTGTGATTAATAAAAAAATGAGAACTCAAGTAGTCCTTTGTCGCTTTGTTCCATGTTAGGAAAAAGTTAGACATGCGCAGACCATACAGAGCATGTACAACATTCAGTTTCTTCGTTTTTAAAGAAAAAGTATATTTATACTGCTCCAGGATACTTTAACACTGATACAATCTAATTCACTGCTTTTTTTCGACCCATAAAGCATTTCGTTTTGGCTCATTTGAAGTAAATTTGAGGGACTTTGCATGGACACCATTGTTTTCATCTCACCCTACTGCGCATGAACAACACCCAGGGTCTTCCGATTTGGACTTTTCCAGAGCCAAGATATTTCGTCGAACATGCGCAGTAAGAAAGAGTGGCTCTGGGAGCAATCCAATCTCGTTCCCAGAGCCGTTATTTCTTACTACGCATGCTCGACGAAATATCTTGGCTCTGTTCTTTGATTGGCTATTAGAAAGAAATCGGAAGTGAAAGTACATTCATTAAAAATAAACAATCTCCTAACCGTCACGATAGGCCGTGAGAACGATCACATGTGATTGGCTCAGATTTCGTATCAAATATTTCATTGTCTGTTGTCATAATTATACTTATTTGGTATAACAATAAGGATAAGAATTTGAAAATTAAAATATCATAAAACGTTTTCGACTAAACAGTCATCTTCAGTATGGTCTAGCTTGAATATACAACAAGTTTAAATAGTTTTCATTGTCTTAGTTCAACAAATTCAGCCAATCAGATGCAATCATTCTCACAGTCTGTCATTTGGAGTTAGAGGTTTTCATCTAAGCCCTACTGCGCATGAATACCAAGATTCTGGGTCTTCCGGTTTGGACTTTTCCAGAGCCAAGATATTTCGTCGAAAATACGTACAAAGAAATAATGGCTCTGGGAACGAGATTGGGCGAACATACAACATGGCCACGCGCATGCGTAATGCTAACTTATATTCAATTAGAAGACAGAGAGAACATAGTGAACTCTGATTTAAATTTTCGGGCTTACCTCTTATGTCATTACGGTCCGTCAATCTCCACAAGTCCCAAAGCAATCTTACATACCTCCTCTTGTCTATAGTTCGTGTTTCTTTTATGTCGAGCATGTCTAAAATGGTTCCCAAGTCCGCTAAAAAATAGATAACATTAGCTAAACATCCGCCATACTTGTCTTTGTAGCTGACACGAGATGCCGTACAGTTATTGTAGCTCACATCTTGCAGAAGTGTCCTTTTCAAATAACCCCTTAGTAAAACTCCTTAAAATGTCCTCTTTAATGGTTCCAAAATCATTTAAAACTCGTTACCTGCTTGCTAATTATCTTATTGTTGTCCTTAATAAATTCAAAAAGCCAGCTCCCCTCCGTTTTGGTGCCAAATTCGTTTTATAAAAGTGTTTGAACACATGCTGTCTGTACGCCATCTTTCACTCCCGGTCTTAAGCTTAGTAACCATTCCTTCTAACAACACAGTTATACCAATCCAAAAAAATATATAAAAGGTTTCGTAATTTGGCGACAAGTTCGAAGGAAAACAATGATTTCGCAGGAGAGAGTCAAGGGTAGGGGTGCAGAGGCGCGCACCCCCTTAGATGAGCAATATACAGCCAATTATGGCTTTATTATTATTTACCATTGGTGCTTGACTCCAAAACAAAAATGATGCATCCCTCCCTTCAAATCCAGGAGGTGCACCACTTCATAAAGGAAATCCAGGAGAAGCACCCTTCCAAAAAGAAATCCAGGGAGTGAATTCCTTATTAAAAAACCTGCATCGAACCCCGGCATCTGATACACATTTCATGTCTATCCCATCTCGCATAGGTTTGCTGTCTATCCCATAAGTTTCATCTATCTCATACGTTTCATAACTATCCAATCTGACATATGTTTCATGACTATCCCATCTGATATACGTTTCATGACTATCCCATCTGATATACGTTTCATGACTATCCCATCTGACATACGTTTCATGACTATCCCATCTGACATACGTTTCATGACTATCCCATACGTTTCATCTATCTCATAATTTTCATGACTATCCCATCTGACATACATTTCATGACTATCCCATGTGACATACGTTTCATGACTATCCCATCTGACATACGTTTAATGACTATCCCATCTGATACACGTTTCATGACAATCCCATAAGTTTCATAAATCTTATACCTTTCATGACTACCCATATGACATACGTTTCATGACTATCCCATCTCATATACGTTACATGACTATCCCATCTGACATACGTTTCATGACTATCCCATACGTTTAATCTATCTCATAATTTTCATGACTATCCCATCTGACATACGTTTAATGACTATCACATACGTTTAATCTATCTCAAACGTTTCATGACTATCCCATATGATATACGTTCCATGCCTATCCCATACGTTTCATCTATCTCATAATTTTCATGCCTATCCCATGTGATATATGTTTCATGACTATCCCATCTGACATACGTTTCATGACTATAACATACGTTTAATCTATC
>WUAP02153687.1:0-10599 GCA_015163945.2 Stichodactyla helianthus
ACAAGATCTTAATTCCACTGGGAAAAATCCTGCGAAGGTGATTGGTTGCTATTGTTTTGGCCGGAACCATCAATTGAAATGCAATGATATGAATATGTGGACCGCGGTTAAGAAGTTATGTAATTTTAGTAAGGGAGCGATCATTTTATGGGCATGAGGGTGGGGGGGTGGGGGGAGGGGTGTTCGGAATCTGTCTATGAATATGGATGACCTTCTTTAGTGGGGAGGGGGGTCATGAGCCCCCAATACGCTTTATGTCCAAAGTTTCCGGCTGAGCCCACCCTGCCCTCTGTACCCAAAGTTTTTGGAGGATGAAATTTCCAAGATGGCTCAGTCATGTGATGGCAGTAGACGAGGAAATGTGGGGGACTGGGGCTGACGCTCAGACACTACACTACACTAGTGCCTTCAAAAAGGAAAACTAAAAGATAGAATAATTAAGGATCAATTCCGGAGAAGATTTCGCATGGTTCAACGAAATTCACTGCACCAAGGCCACCTCAATCACGGTTGATGACGTGGTTTGCACCAATCATATAGACGTTAATTTTCGTAATCGCAGATTTGTAATATTGGTAAATAAGGATTTCATTGTTAAAAAACTTATACCATCTGAAAGAACTCTTACTAGAACTCTGTCTCCGCTTTTTGATAATTTGCTCCGTTGATCTGTTGTACGTTCCTAAAGTTACAATGCCACTAAGATAGCTGTATCCGATACAAAAAGGACGATAACTTTGGAATAAAGCAAAAAATCGAAAATCGGAGACACAGTATTGACAAGTGATATCTCGTGATCTCGAAAAGATAGTAAACATTGTTTTCAGATCAATACCAGCTGAAGTGGAACTCCGCGGAGAACTATGTGAAAATTTGAATAATTCGCTCTAACTTAAAAGTAAATATTTATTTTAAAAAAAAACAAAACAAAACAAAACAAAACAAAAAAAGACAAACAAACAAACAAACAAACAAATAACAAAGGCTGAGCGCCAGTTTTCCAACTAGCATCGAGATAGGCGTCGACAGCTCTTTAATTTGCTTAACTTTCATTTTCTAGCTGGTGAGTAGAATATCATTCATTTATGAGAAAGGATTACTTTCTACATTTATTCAGCTTTGAGAAAATTATACTTTATTGGGGTTTTGATTAAAAGATTTCGCGCTATATATAATTGAATGCACACCGCGGTCGTTAGTGGTACCGGTCCTGATACCTTAACATTACCAAGATTTTTCATTTGAATTTAAATTTCGTTCACGTAATCATTTAACTTCTCTGGAGGAATTCTGTGAATCTCTCTTTCTTTGGTTTTGTACTTCAAGCAGTCTTTCAAGAGCTTTATATCTCGACTGGTTTTCTCTTTCGTATCTTGTTTACGTAATTTCGTAAAAAGCAATTAACTCATCTTTGAATTAGTGAATAAACTGAGCTGAAATTAATGGCTTAGTGAACGGAAGGTGAAAAGTTAGCTTGGTTTTTTCCGTCGCAAACGACGTAACTCCAGATTGGACGTATCATTTTCCTCACACGTATAAAAAGCCGTACGCGGTCTCTAAATGGACGTATTGTTTTTCTCACACGCGAAAAATCGATACGTGCTATTCTGATTGGCGAAGATTGGTGAACAAACTTGAATCTTTTAAATGGCTTTTCTTTGAGTAAATTTGGAAATTTAGAAGCAGTTATGGTTTTAAAAACACACGACCAAGATCAGTGGAGCTGCAACGTTGTTTTGCACAGTTATTTAAAAGTCAACACATCTATTATTGGCACGTACAAAAGCCATTGTGTCATTTTATGTTTTGCGATCTCTTTAATTAAACATATTTCAAAACAAAATCTTTTAAATGATGCTATCTTACTCACCAGAAAAAAGTTGAAGAAACCATTCTTAATAACCAACTTAGCTAGTTCATTGTAGGAAACTCAAGATTTTGGGTTGTTACCAAGGTCAACGGCGGGGTTACTCCTGGACAACATATAACAAATAATGGATATCAACTTATTAGAACGAATTATTGTCAAATACATGATTTTATCTCTGCAATTCCCAAAGCAGTTAAATTTGGAGGAAAAACAGTAGAATTCGACGCTCCTGAGAATCGAAAACTCAAATTATAATGCTTTTATTGTTTTGTCATCCAAATTAACTGCTTTCAGGAAATTGTTGCAAGGGGTCTATAGAAGATGGGAAAATAAATCTATGTCATGTGGGAATTAAGAAACAAAATAAAGGAAAAACAATTTTGTTAATGGGGAGGAGGCGTCAAACCTTCTATCCATGTTGTTTTGGTTGATTGAGGTGGAACCTCAATAATTTAGTAGGGGGGGACCACGAACTTCAATTTGGACAGCTTTTCAGATTGATCCAGCTTGTACCTGTCTCCTTTTGCAAGCTCAGTATTTGAAGTAGGACCCGTACAAGTCACCGATGGCTGTTATTTCAGGACATGTATTTAAAAACGCCTTTTTCATTTTCTCAAACCTACATATAAAAAGAAAGAAAGTAGTAGGGAGGGAGAGAGTGCACTTAATCCATGAAGTAAAAACTTCAGAGTTACTAACTAATGATTTCTTTTTAGTCACTATTACTCATACCAGAACAATTCACAGAAGATGACAGTGATTGAGTGATTCCAATAGACCCGTCATGAAACAAAATCTAATTGTCAATGACTAATCAAATCCCAATAAAAGAAAACAATAGAACTAGTGTCTACAAACCTCTAATAGACTAATAACTATTCACGGGCTTATAATAAATAGTCATCTTTCTTTCACGGGTTCAACAAAATCGCTTTAATTAAAGTCTAATAGACAAATAGACACAAACGAAAACAATGGATTTAATGTCTACTAATGTCTATTAGACAAATAAATATTTCATGGGTTGAGACTCTATTGCTTTCTGTTGTTTGGATTTGACTATTATTTACTAACTACAAGATTTTGTTTCAAGGGTTTATTGCAATCATTCTATATAGTTACCAGTACAATAAAGAATTTAGACTATATGGCATCACTGATATTTATACATTTTGCATAGAGGGTCCTGAAGGGGGGGTCCTAATCCCATTTCCCAACCAAAATTTTGCAAAATCCCAGTCCTATTTATGAAAAATCTCAGTCCAAGTTATAGAGTTAGAGTTAGAGAGTTAGAAAAATCCCAATCCCAGTAATGGCTAAATACCAGTCCCAGTGCATCAAATACCATTTTCCCAACTCAAAAAAGGCCAATCCCAGCTCCTATTTTACCCCTTCAGGACTCTCTGCATAAAGGATGAGAATTAAAGTGATTAACAGAAAGTCAGTTCTTGTGATTTGATATCCCATATGTATGGTTCTGGCTGAGAGAGTGACCAGTCCAATTGCCAACTAAATAAAAACTATAAAATAAATAGAATTTATTTCATGGATATAGTGTTTGCGCTCTATGACTCCTCTTAAATTAGTCTTGGAATTTTTGTTTTGAAATTGTTTTCCTGCTCTCGATCGTTTCTTCTTCTTCTAGTCATAAGCTCCTAAATAAATGTTTTGCACCTTTGAACTCGATTATCTTTTTACAACAACATTCGATATACAAACTGCAAAGAATGCTCTTGGTCGCACACCGTTTTTGAAATTAGTGCATTTTATCAAAGTAAAAAACTATTTTGTACAGGCAAGCCCGCGATCTGATCATGATAATCCCGGAATCCACAAAAACAGCTTAAAAAACTCATGAATAATTAATGAGACAAACACAATAGAAATCAGTGACCATGAAGGAGTTTTTATATCTGATATAGAATCGTCTCATTTGCATAAACTTTAACTTGGATTTTCTCGGCCAAATTTAGTTCGTTCCACATAAATTCAGTAGAAAATGAAAACATACCTAGACGTTTCTTAAGCCATCTAAAAAACGGCTACGCCTCGGGTTTTTATATTTCATAAAACACTGCTGCTCGTTTTTTAAATACTACTTATAACCCCACCTCTTGTTTTCAAAAATACTTTCAATTCTATAATTCATGGATTTCTGATAAATTAAAATTCGAAATTATCTAATAATGATGACATTGATGAACGTGACAATTCTTACGCCCTTCGATGAACCAATCATCTTATCAGGATGCAATGAATAATTGATAGTGCTACAATTGTTATCTTATTGAAAATCTCTCACATTTTCAAATAACAGCCATTCGGTCATCTGCACCCACAGCCAAAGAAGGTAAGCACAAACTTAGGTGACTATTTCAATTTCAATCTGTTTCGTTCTTTAACGTTTTGAGAATAGAAAAGCTAGCCAGCTGAGCGAAAAACCGGCTGCGCAAAGCATTGTTGGTCAAAACCTTCGGCCCTGACTCTTTTTTTTTCAAAATCATTTCTTGTGTTGTTTGTAGATAATTCACTGATAAAATTTCACTCTGTTTAATAGTTTTGGACTTCTAGGACTCAAAATATAGTGGATTAAATTGACAACAGTTTCCAGGTAGAAATAAATGCTTGAACATAGGGGCGGCCATAAAAGAATCACAACGGACTATGATTAATTAGAAAATTTACTTTAAAATCGCATCGAAACTCACTTGATTAAGGAAAAAGCTGTTACTCGATATCCTACAAAAAGATGAAAACTAATTTTTGTTATCAATATCGTTGTCTTTTTTTCTTTGTCTTTATTTTTTAAATTATTGTTATATTTTTATTTTCTTATCTTTTTGTTGTTGTTGTTGTTGACGTTTTTGTTTTTGTTTCTTTCTCTTGTGTTTTGTTTGTTTGTTACACTATTGTTATGGTTCGTGTTTTTTAGTCCATAATGCTGGTCATTCTTATCTTTTGAAAAGAATTAAGGCACCAGTTAGATAAACACTTTTGGCGAAAAAAGCCAAAAAGCAGGTTGAAAAAGGCGATAAAGTTTATTCGAGTGCTCTCTTACGTGAAAAACAGTCTGAAATATAACCATTCTAGATTTGATAAGCCAATTTGCCATCTATAAAAACTACATAAGGATTGCAGTAGATAATGTGAAAACGAAGACGCATAGAGTACCAATAAATAAAATAAAAATAAATAGTTTATAACATAAAGATAACAAATTGTCTGGTCACTTACTCCTTTTATTTACCTTGGATCAGAAAACATTTAACAACAACAACGACAACAAGAACAACAAAGCTGGAATAAAAGAAGAAGAAGAAAAAAGAAAAAGAAAAAAGAAATAAGAAAATGTTCTAAAGTTATAGACTCCTAAGTTAAAATACTTTCTTGTTATTTATTCATCATATAAAATTTATCAGGACTGGTCTATTGACTCTAGGTTCTAGTACCTGTGATCCTTTATAAATTTCTTAAAGTGGAACCTCACGCAAGGGACTGACAAGTCATTTGATGTAACTTCAAAAACTCTGATGATTTATTTAGCGTAGCATGTATTGTGGTCGATTGATTATCGTGTGTTCTTTTGTGTGTGGGTAGAGACGAAATCTCTCGATAACTTAAAAAAAATATGAAAGATCATCTTATAATAATAATAATAATTATGATGATGATGATGATGATGACGACATAATTTAATTATATTAATTTTGATAATTTATTACTTATTAGGCGCAAATTCAGTGAATATGATCACATGCGCCTAATTCCAAATTACGATATAAATCACACCAAACAACAGACACAAAACAGGCGTAATTTATTAATTATTAATTTTGAGGAATCTAGTTCTTTTTTATAGTTTTGCCACTCCGTATTAGAGAGCACTTATCCTGTGATTCTAAGAATGTTATTATGAAATTCTAACCAAGAGAGAGGCTTATTGGACAGCGGAACGTTTTGCTTTTAATCCTTTTGGTTTTAACAATCGCCAGGAATATAGATCTAAGAATAGAATTCAGTACAATTGGTATTTTATTAATTAGCTTATTCTCTAAGTCAAAATATGGTATAATTCTTTACATCATGCTTTGATAGTGTTGCCTTAGTATTATTCTAGTCCTTTGTTCTCAGTGAAAATATATACATTTCCATATGTTTCTAACTTCTACTTTTTAGCTGATATTTTTTCATTTTACCTCTTGGTGGCTGTAATAAGAGTTCTGTTGACGATCGCAGATTATAGTGCGGCTGTTCCTTAATCTTCCCTAAATTACAAACATAAGTTGGTGCAGTTCCATGAATTCCTTTAAAATTTAAAACTAGCTATTTAAACTCTATTCTAAAAGATACTAATAGTCAGTGTAACTTATATAAAACAGGTGTTATGTGATCAAACCTATGTGTAGAACAACGGGAAACACTATTTTGTATGCGCTGAAGCTTACTGACATGTACATCAGGTGTCCTAGGAAGTAGGCTATCACAATAGTCTTTTATATCGAGTCATCACGAAAATAAAGCGCTTCTGATATACGGAGGCATGGCGTGCTTGTTTGCTGAGAAATTAACACAGACAGACTGGTTGGAATAACTTTGGCCACATGCAGTGACGGATTTAATTAGTAAAATAATTTCAACAAACACTATTACAATCAACTCAGCAAAGGTGTGGATAATGCTGTAGCCACCCCACCCAGACATGTCTCGGTGTACCAGAAACGCATTGAACGAAGTAATACACCAGGACAGCAGCCCCTGCATGAACTACCTGGTATTTAGAAGTTCTATTCAGTCTATAATTAATACAAGGTCGGGTTCAGCCCTTGCCTGTAAACCCACCTCAGCAACTAAAACCTGATATCAATGTTAACAAAAGTAACAAAACGGGTTCAGCCCCTGTCTGAAAACCCTCTTTTTAAGACATATTAGCTCATGAAACTGGTCTAATATAAAGTTTAAAGGCCAAGGTAGCGGATCTGTGCATCGGACATTCCCTGATCAGCCGCGTAGCTTGCCGCCCCGATCCTAAAACTATGGTTCTTGTACCGACCACTATCCAACCCACAAAACGCTAGCGCCTGCTTAAGTTCCGAGTTAAATTTGGTTACTGTGACTTCTTTCATGTCTGCAAAGCAGAACAAGGGGCCTGGCTGAGAACCCCTCAGGTTACAGTAATCCAGCATGGATTGTACAGGACAGAAAGGCACGTCCTTCTGTTAATCAATAATTATCACGAACGGCCTGTTTGTTGTGTTATGCTTGTAGTGAGTGATAGTGATCTTTACTTTTTGCACTTTGGACTCGTGCGATACAAACGAGATGTCACTGTATTGTAGTACTGCGCTTTTAGACGCCGCACCCTTGGTTGCTAGTTCACCAAGCCGAAAAAAAACATAAAAGGCGACTAAGAACATAGCTCTAAATAGTGTGCGTTGCCAAGCCGAAGAGTTGGTATGGGCCAAAGACCCAACGAGCTCATGTAAGAGTTGCCGAGTGATTGGCAGTCTAATGTCGCTTGATTTCCGGCGACCTACAGCGGTGAGTAATTTACGTATCAAGAAAGCCTTTGTTGGTTCAGCAACGTTCTTCAACTTGTGCACGTAGCCGATAGCCGAAACGTAAGAGGATATGGTGGCTGGGGCCAATTTCTGTGCACACAAATATGAAATGAATAGAGCCAGGCGGGTTGTTGAGATAGGCAATGTTGGCATCGTTTGACTATAATATTTATCAATAAACTGGGCAAATACAGCCCATACCCGTCGCCACAACTATCGGAAAAAGCTCCAGAATTGTAAAATTCAGAGTCTTCCAAGAATTCGGCCATGCCCCATAAAACCACTTGTTACCGAAAATTGCGCTGTAGCCTTTAGAGCCGGCAGCATCCGTAAACAGCGATAGATGTGATTCGTTTGCCCATACATCTTCTCTAAGAAATGCTTTTCCATTAAAGTCGCTTAATAATCTCAGCCACATTTCCATATCACTTCTCGCTTCGTTATTTATCTTTAGAAAATTCATGAATAACTAATGAGGCCAAAACAATGGAAAATCATAAGCGTGAAGGAGTTTTTAATTTCGGATAAAGATTTTTCCTCATTTGCATTCCACTTTAACTTGAATTTCAATTCATTTTAAAAATCACTACAACATGAAAATATAGTCCTAGACATTTCCTAAGTGAGATAAAGTATTCGCGATCGATCTTTATGGGCATAAAATGCCCATAAAGGTCTCCCGCTCATACTTTATATATTAGCTTATATGGTGATGTGGTTTTCGGGCACCTTTCGTTAAATCAATCATCCGTCGTAGAAAAGCACGACCTGGAACTATTACTGAGCACGTAAAATTTAACAGGCCTAATAGGGACTGGAGCCTGACTTCGTATCTTTAGTTTCCATCAAGTCCTTTATATGATCATCGATGACATCTTCGACGTCTTCGCCTGAATTCCCCACGTTAGAGGTGTTGCTGTTGATGGCGTCTTTGACCGCCTGGGACACTGCACCCGCCAGAGACGCGGATAAGGCCTGAATGTCGACTAACATCGGGTTTGAAGGAGGTGTTGTTTGACCATTGGTATTTGGCACCGTGGTTGATGAGCGGGTAGTGCGTTGGCGCTTCTTTGGTGGCACAGTTTATAAGATAGCACTATCGTCATGTAAAACGTAGACAACATTAAATCAAAAAGGACAATGCACCGGGAGAGCAATACGGCGGGCATCCATCATATCAGCCGAGACGCTAGAACCCGTAGAATAAGTGAATGCCTCAGCTTTAAATTTAAAAAGAGATGCTCAGCAATGAAACCGAGCGCATTGTGGACACGTCTCAAGGAGATGGTCGATAATGGGTTGCATGCTCATATGATCCATGCCTGCACTAATAACAAGACCAAAGCCACAATACCAAAATATGACCCACTATGGGGTAACATTAAAAAACCATGGTCAAACAAAAATTGTAGACCTACACTGGCTACAAATAAACGTTTGACATAATAAGGTAAGGGCTTGGTATATAAAAGGCTAGACATCACATAAACTCACGGGTTCGCAGCGAGGGTTGGTTCGCTTATCAAACGTAAAGCCTTTTGTATTGCTCCCCTGAAGCTACGATAAAGCCTAATGTGCCCCTTATGGTTTAAATGAACCCCGTCTCGGTGGTGTACGTTTTCCCGCGTGTTCCAGAACCCTATGTGTTTCCAAAAAATGACATAAGGTAAATGGTCTAAGAACACTTGGGTATAGCGATTAAGCGCCACTACTTCATCGTTAAACTCTTGGTCTGAATAGCGCCTAAGAGTTTGACATATAACAACAACTTTAACATTGTATTGCGTGTGTAGCATTTGAGCTAGTTCCTCTAGTTCAGAGGCTACATTTAGTGGAGGAGTGGTCGTTTGTGCCCAGCTGTATTACAACGATATCTGGGCGAAAAGCACGCACCGCCTGCACATCGCAGCGTCTCGTCTTCCAAATTGTGCGGCCACCAACTCTTAGCCACTGAACATTGACTGTTCCTGATAACTTAAAATTCTCATCAAGGCTGACCCTGCTATGCACTACAAACTGTTTTAGGCGCCGTACAAATGAGTGCCCAAGAGCTAGAATACGCGTTTGTCTACAAGACATCTTCGTTATCGTCAAGTAGTAGAGCTTGCCTTTAACCTTGGAAAATTTTCGCTCAAGTAGAACTATCCACCAAGACGGCCAAATTAGAGAGGCCGAGGATATATCATGCGACCTAAGTTAAACCTTTAACCGTCACCGCCCAAGGCATGTTATTGGTCAAACCTGACCTTCTTTATTGTAAAGTCTTGATTTGTCAACTAATTAACTTAGTGATGACTCGACATAAAATAACATTATTCTTTTGACATAATTTCTTGTTTTATGGCCCATGATGATCACGTGTTTGTGTTGTATCGTTAGTAAGGTACTTTTTTATGCGCTCTTATATTATGAGATGAAAAGAAGCGACTTTACATGATCCGCAACATATTCATGTTCTCATTAAGCCATGATCCGAGATTTCTTAAAGAAGTTACATGAGCTATGCTATTCTCACCAACATTGAGACTATCCATGTTCACTTAAGCTAATTGTTGTCTACTGCCTATAATCCTGAACTTTGTCTTACTTTCGTTGAGTTTGTGCTTTATCATCCAGGATCGAATTGCCTTGATGAAGCACTCTGTAGCGTCAACTGCATTGCTCTGTGCAGATGTCGAATCAGCCTCAAATGATGCATACAATTGAGTCATATTTCCAAATGATTCTAATCGCGACTATGATAACTGATAATTCTAACTCCTTTATTCGCAGAAGTTTGTGTCGAAACGTTGCCATGGCAAAGGTCCTGATAATAACTGTTGCCTTAGTTACTTTTCTATCGGACTATTCTCGTAAGTATTGCACTTATTATACGATTGTATCAAAAAACGTTGTCGCAGCCGAAAGTGCAAAGGTTCTGGGTGATTCCCCCCCTACAGTATTTATCAATTCTAAGACGCGTTCAGTTCTGCAAAAAACGCATGTATAATTCTGCACAGAACGCAAGTGATATTTATATATAATCGGACAAGGTTGGTCCGATTTGGTGTGACATCAGAGCGGGTGGTTTGAACGAGCCATATCTTAGTTGGTGACAGAAGTTCATAACCAGAAGTGTCCATCTGGGTAATAGTCCCAACACTCATCAGATGTCCGAGTGAGCTATTTTTA
>WUAP02153719.1:0-10594 GCA_015163945.2 Stichodactyla helianthus
AATCCGCTTGCCAGTCAGTTCTCGTTGCTACGTGGCAACGCATCACGTGACAGGGGTCCTGCAAAGGGCCTATTTCATTAGAAAAGTATCAGTGGCCTGGTGGCTCAAGATGGACGTGGGGAGAACGAGGAGGACTATGGGATTGCTGGAAAGTAGAGGGAGGGGAGGGGAGAGTAGGATTTTGACCTGGAAGCTGAGTAAAAGAAATATGTAATACTTCGTTTTTGGTATCCCTGTGGTAAGAATATTTTAATAAGCCATTTTCGAGTTCTCGAAAATAATGCAGGAGGGCGAGGCTTGCGAAATCACTAACATTTCTTTGCCTTTTTCTGTTGCTTAAAAACAAGTCATAGAGAAAAGAATGACAACAGAACAAGTCAATCGTTTCACGCCAAAAAGTGTGATTTCTCACGAAGCCTCGCTTTCGTGCATTACTTTCGAGAATTGGTTTTGTTGATAAGGGTGGGTTTAGCCATCTTGCAACTGGAATGTTTAAAATACCTTAACACTGTTTCATTTTTGCTCTTTTAGTTATCAGTTTTAAAACTTGAGCTTGCTTCTCAAGGAAAATCTACGACTTCTTTCAACCCACAAACCGCGGTTATTACCGAGTTAAAGGACGAGATCCAGAGATTACGTAATCAGCCTGGTTAGTGTATGTGGTCACAATATCAGAAAGATTCCCACAGAAATAACGAGCTAAAGACAAATTATTCTTAAGCGCTGCAATCATTGATTAATCCTAGCGTTCGTACGTAAAGATTTATCATTTTCTCACATTTTAATTGCGATGTTCCTATTTATTTAGGAGTCTCACCCAGGTCTCACTCGAACCCAAGTGTCGCCAGGTTACAACAGAAGCTGAAAACCGCTGCCCAGCGTATCACACAGTTGGTGCGAGAGAAAGAACAGCTGATTCAGATGGGAAACAAGCTACGTGCAGAGCTGTCTCGTGTTAAAGGTGGGAAACAGATCTTTCATGATATCACGCCAAACAAAAAAGAGAAGATTTCCTTGCAAATAAAGGGGAAAAGCAACCTTATGGCTTATTTTCATTATTGATAGTATCAGGAATAGAGCGCGCGTTGCTAAAATGGTGGCGGCGTTGGGATAACGCAAGGCTCTGGTAATCGTAATGTAGTCACGCGGTCATGCCTGTTTATGGAAAGAAAAAAGGGACAAGTCTTCTTTTATAGGGACAGAGCGTAGCGTGTGCTTTTAGCGACATCAAAATATGTTTTATTTTTATTTTTAAAAGATGGCGATTTGAAGGGTTCTTCTACAAGCCGCAACATCCAGCACAGCCCTGGAAGATCAAACACGTCAAGTCCCGTTAAACTAACACCTGATGAAATGACTGAACAACTGCAGACAAAACTCAGCGCAGTGGAGAAGTTACAGTACGCACTGACTACACACGAACTACAGGTGGCTCAGCGCATGGCAGAACAGCAAAGGACTGCCGCTGGACAGGTACAGGTTACTGTGAGATCAAGTTCCAGCGATATATCGCCTTCAGAATCTGATACCAGAATGCAAGGAAATGGAACAGGTATGGTATAGTGCTCTTTCTGACTCCAAGGTTTCCGGTTATCCGGTTTTTCCTTCCTCCCTCATAAACCAACCCTAACTAATTCAAACTGGTTAGAGCTGTACGCCAGGGTCATATATGGACTGTATAGCGGCTGCCAGAGGCGCCTTCACATGCTTTCAGTTATACTCCGTTGAGCTGCGCCACTTGCTGTAATTTGTGGTGGTGTGATTAGTGATAATAGTGATAACGAGTTTTTTTTTTTTTTTTTTTTTTGGTACTAGCCCGATTGCCTTATGCTGACGACGAATCTTATGAATCTCATTGTCGCTTTGCAATGACAAGAAAACACTGCACGTCATGTGCTATCGACCAGAGAGTATTCTATTGCTTGGTATCAATCAGCTGAATGAATCTCTTGAATCTTATTATCAGACTACAATGACAGGCAAACACTGCCCGTAGTGTGATATCAACTAGAGAGTATTCTATTGCTTGGTATCAAACAGCTGAATTAATCTTATGAATCTCGGTATCAGACAACGATGACAGGAGAGAACTGCCCATCATGTGATATCAACCAACAATATCATTCAGCTGAATGAATATCGTTGTTACCTCCGGTGACGTCGACTGCTGCCCGTCACGTGACCATGACATACAATTTATTAATCTAATCGTTAAATGTTTTCATTGTTTTGATATAGAGAATAAAGATCAAGAAGCGGGTCACGCAAATCTCCATCCAGTGTCATACAATCCAACAAACATTCAGCCACCTCTCAGAATACCTGAGCCAGCGATACATCAATTTGGTCAGCGGCAATCGGCATCTCCTTATCAAGATCAGGCGCTTTTTACCTCATCATCGGAAGGACAAGCATCGTTGCAAGATATTTGGAAACTCCTTGATGAAGAAGAAAGTTTCAGGAGTTTAAGTCCCGTAAAAGAACGACCTTGTTCCCAGACTCCTGATCATATTCCTGCCCGAGAGGAGTCTGAGGAGAGTGATGGGTTTACTGTCAAAGGGAAAAAAGCTGCGGCAGAAACAAAAGGACGCAAAGAGAAACCAAGACTGTCTAAAAAGGCACAGGGTAAGATTAAGATGATACCGCAGAAACCACTTATAAGAAACTATAATATACAGGATGATAACCAATGGAAAAGAACTACTAAATAGCACAATGAGTTTGATGTACTAGTATTTATCAAGTTATATGATGATGGGATGATGATGATGATGATGATGGTGGTGGTGGTGGTGGTAATGATGATGACGAAGACGGTGGTGGTGGTAGTCAGGTAGGTGATGATTACGACATTGGTGTTGGTGATGATGATTATGATGGTGATGGATGATGCTTGTAATGAAGGTGATAATAATGGTAGTGATGGTGATTATGATAATGATGATGATGGGGACATGATACTAAAGAAAAATGCATATATCATGATAACTGATAGCTACAAGAGACAACGAAAGATATACTCGTTACGTAGAACGTTTCTTTCTCCATCATTATCAATCAATAAATTAATGATTTTGATCAAATTATCGTTTACATACATTATGGTCAAGCATTTTACGGGTTAACGCTCACCATATTGCTTTCTCTATATCAACTTAGCAATTAATCCTCCTATCTATGCGTCACTTTGAATGAATTTCATCTATCGATATACGGTTACAGCATCTAACTACTCCAGCACCACTTTCGTTCGAGTCATTTGTATCTCTTAGCTTTATCTATTCAAGATATTGTTGTGAGGGATAACTGAGCCCTTACAGTGTTAATAGTTGACTAAAATGCACCTAATTCGCTATTGATGTATATTTTGTGACACTGTGTGTTTGTTGAATGGCTATTGTTTTTGTTTGCGAGTATACATATGATAAGATGGGCGACTGACGCCTACTACAAAACATGGTTCCCAGGGCTGCTTGGAAGTTTTTGGAAGAAACCGAAAAACCATGGGAGCCTGGGACTGAATCTTTGTTCATGTTAATGAACATGGACAGAGGAATCGGCTTGGTCGATTGGTCTATCCAGCGTATCTGTGTAGAAAAATGAGAAACTCAAGTCTGTCTTTTCACATCTCCATAGAAATCTTATTAGCGTGATTTTGAATGTGGTAAAACCGTTAACGTCATCAGATTTCGTTTTGTTGTAAGAATTATATCATTTTTAGATTTGTTCTGGATATAACATGTATATTTATTGTAAGGCAAGGTCATTTCTGCACGCGCTCTCATTGGCTAATTTGTGGTCCATAACTTACAGTACGGAACACCCTTATTTTTGTGTTTGCCTTGCCATATAATAAACATCTTATTGACCTCGCTTGCTCGGTCCGTACGTAAGTTACGCGCTACGCTCTTGGGCCATAAAACAGTTGAAAAAAATCGGTTCATAACTTAGTACGGCCCTCGTTAATAAGAGGTATAATACCCCGTGAGGTTATGTTGTTAGATCTGTTATCTCCGTAAATTGTGTCACATGACTTAATGGTCCTATATACCAGATTTTCTCAGAGCCCCTTCATTTCTTGGTGGAGAATTAAAAGAACGCGGGCTTTCAAATGAATTCGAGATGTGCTTCTTAAAGTAATTTATACTTACAGCAGTTTAATTACTAGTCCCAGCACCACACATCCTACAGCTACAAGACGTTCAGTCATCAACATCAAACCTACAAGTTGACCAATCACATGGTTAGATCAATCCTTCCACAGGCAGCCCAGAGAGCATTAGAAGGGTCTGGTTGGTTGAACTTACCAGAGGAACACTGTGGACATCCTTCATCACATGTCACAATCTTTGTTGAGTTGCCGTCACAAGGGTTAGGAGATGTCAGAGTTATTGACCCTTTGGTGCATGCGCGGTACTGAGTTACTGTGCCGCCAATGCCACAGCATTTTTCTTTACAGTCTACTTTGGTTGTCCAGTTGGTCCAACTTGGAATAACTAGCATGGAAAAATACTTTTAATAGTGATGATGGTGATGATGATAATGGTGGTGGTCATGATGATGGTGGTGGTCATGATGATGGTGGTGGTCATGACGATGGTGGTGGTCATGACGATGGTGGTGGTGATTGATGGTGGTGGTGATTGATGGTGGTGGTGGTGATGGATGATGATGATAATGTTAGTAGTGCTGCTGATGATGATAATGGTGGTGATGATTGATGATGATGATAATGGTGGTGGTGATTGATGATGATGATGATAATGGTGGTGGTGATTGATGATGATGATAATGATGGTGGTGATTGATGATGATGATAATGATGGTGGTGATTGATGATGATGATGATAGTGGTGATGATTGATGATTGATGATGATGATGATAATGGTGGTGATGATTGATGATGATGATGATAATGGTGGGGATGATTGATGATGATGATAATGGTGGTGATGATTGATGATGATGATGATGATAATGGTGGTGGTGATTGATGATGATGATAATGGTGGTGATTGATGATGATGATGGTGCTGATTGATGATGATAACAATGGTGGTGGTGATTGATGATGATGATGATGGTGGTGGTGATTGATGATGATGATGATGATGATGATGATAATGGTGGTGATGATTGATGATGATGATAATGGTGGTGGTGATTGATGATGATGATAATGGTGGTGATGATTGATGATGATGATAATGGTGGTGGTGATTGATGATGATAATGGTGGTGATGATTGATGATGATGATAATGGTGGTGGTGATTGATGATGATGATAATGGTGGTGGTGATTGATGATGATAATAATGGTGGTGGTGATTGATGATGATAATGGTGGTGGTGATTGATGATGATGATGATAATGGTGGTGGTGATTGATGATGATGATGATGGTGACGGTGGTGGTGATTGATGATGATAATAATGGTGGTGGTGATTGATGATGATGATGATAACGGTGGTGGTGATTGATGATGATGATAATGGTGGTGGTGATGATGATGATGATGATGATGGTGATGGTGGCGATGTTTGTGGTGATAACAATAAAGATGATAATTCCAATTGTAAAGAATCTTGGTAAATCTGTAAATCTGCTTAAACCTGACAATGCAATGCATAGACTAACACGTTGATGACTTTCATAATTCTAATGATGATAACGTCAAACAATGATGGTAACATTCCTACCTGTTGGCATGACAACCGTCGTCGAGGGTGAACCAACAAATGACGTAGCAGCAGAAGACGCCTGTCCGTGTGTAGAACTTCGGGATGATGACGATAAAGTACCGTTTGTAGCAACTGAAGTGGTAAAGTAAACATTCGTTGTTGCGTCAGTGCTTGGCGAACTTGTCAATTTCGGAGTGGTAATGCTTGAAGTAGTTTTGGCAGTACTTGGAGTGGTAATGCTTGAGGTAGTTTTGGTAGTACTTAGAGCGGTAGTTCTTGGTGATGGTGTTTTATTTACAGTCGTAGAAGTAGTTTCAATTCCCACAGTGGTATTGCTCCTATTTTGACTGCTGGTCGTAGAGGTTACAGTTGGGGGAACACTTGTAATAGTAGTAGTTGATATAGTTTTGCTACTCGGAATGAATGTGCTAGCGTTGTTGGTAGAAGTTGACGTGTTATTAGTTGCGTTTGTGGGGTTAATAGTTTGCGTGAAGATACAAAGCCCCATCATGCTGTGCAGTAATACAGCCACCTTAATCACCTGTATTTTCCACACATATAATTGGTATCAATAACAATATAACATAGATAGAACGCGCGCTCTGATTGGATAATTATCGTGCGTGAGTGTGTATCAATAACTCGATGGAGGCCCACTGACTTTAAGATGGCTTCCACTTCTAAACCAATCAAAATGCGAGAAGACGCAAGCCATCCAATCACGGCACTTGTATGAGCTGAGAAGCCATTTGAGAGTCACCTTGAATGTACCTTTCCCAATCTCCTTTATTATTTGAACTGTCACAGTTGCCAGATATCAAATGCAAATTATGAAAACAATTCACTTGAAATAAAATCCAGACCGAGTAATCTGGTTGGGCTTCCTATGTTAGTTTAATTCTGAATGATTCAGCAGGGATGATTCAGGTTCCATGTAGGATTAGGATATATTATCGTTTCACATTCTTGTTTAACACCTGAACACAAGCTTTGGATGCTAAAGTGGAGTGTTTGACGATGAGATAAACGTTCAAAGGGCCCGCTTACAAAAGTGTGTTTGCATAGCTGGACAACTCGCATCGTAGCAACGTATTTAATGCTTTTTGTCGTTGATAAACAGACAAGCTATTAAACACTATACAGTATTACTGATAATATCTGAAGAAAACAATAGCCGTCGCTCTAATCCCTCTAGATTAAGAAGTTATAGTTTAACAGAAAAAAGTGAAAGAATACTGAAAAAACAAAAGTAAAAACAAAATGAAAGGGAAAGTAAATATCTGAAAAACGCTTTGAAATAGTGGGACAATTTATATAGAATAACTGGTAATGTTAGTAAAAGTGATGGCCCTAATCCATATACACAAGACGTATAGACTAATGTAGAAACCAGAGGGATTGATAATAGAAAAGGCTGCCGGATAAAAGCACAGTATTGAACGTCTAATGGAACAACTTGATAAAAAAATTCTACATCCGTCGGCGTATTGCGCATTGACCTTATCCCATTATTTTTTTCATTAGACTATTTTTTTTTCTAAAACCTTTGGAATAAAAAATGCATTAATCAAGAACAAGTGTGAAACGCTCCTTTTGAATATATTTTCAGTTCGTCTTCTCCAAAATGTCATGTATACGCAAATTTAACCTTTGGCTTGCCAGACAAATCGCATTTTTCTCGAGGGTCTTCTGCCAGGTGACTCAAAAAACATTCAAAATTGAACTTCTACATTTTTAGAAATTATGAAAATACAATTGTTTTCTAGTTCCGCAATGGATATATAGGCCAATCTTAGTTCTAGATAAATTCGTTTGATCTAAAATTAACGATAAAAAATTAAATTACTTGAGATAATTTTGTCGTATGTTAATAGACATCGAATATTGCTTTTCCTGAGTGAGTTAATTTTTGCGGTTTAGACATGAGAATATTCCTCTGTTCGCATAAATCTGTTAACCTTTGAAAAATATCCTGCTTGTTGTTGTGTAAATGTTCTTACTGTATGAAAATGATAACAAAATATCCTCGATTTCCGCGTTTGCTAACTTGATTTGTTTCTCTGTACGGCATAAATAAAAAAATAAATAAATAAAAAAATAAATAAAAAATAAATAAAAATGTTACTACTACTTCATATAAAAGTGAATTATGGTCGGCCCGTATCAGATGTAGTCGAGATATTATCGAACTATTCTATATAAAACTTTTGGGAATTATTATCGATAGAGATGAGGAAAAACTAGCCAAGAACAAACAAAAATAGAGACGTATCCATGAAGAATAAAATCATACGAATCTACATTTCAAGTCGTGTTCCTACTAAGAAGGGTAGGAAGTTTATAAGATAATGATTATAAGATAATGATTATTAAAGTAGCTCGATTGATAATCACTAATCTCTTACTCTTTACTCAGAATACATGAAATTCTACCTAACTTTTCACCGAAAAAGATGTAATCTTCTACGGCTGAGTAATATAAACAGGTGTAACATGAAGAAAATCCTGTCTTTTAACACCTTTTTCGTTTCGGTTGCATCACAGTACAGATTTTGCTTTGAAATTAATTAATCCAAGCTAGTTATTAAAGAGAATATAACAATTTAGTTGTTTGCAATAAATCCTGATCAATTCCTTTATTGAAACAAAATGTTTTTGCATTTTGAATGATTTTTTCTTTTATTCCAAAGACCTTTTTTCCTTTCCGCGTCAAGAAGATTAAAACGCTCACTTCAGAGAAGCTTAAATCGATTTTAAAATCATTTTTGATCGAATTTTCGGCAGTATAGTTCTGATTTCTAGTCTTCTATAGTTTTTTGAGTTCTATATTATTCCAATTTCCTTGATAAAAAGCTGCAAGTCTTCTTCATCCGTTGGGACATTCGATACTAACTACTGATCAAACGTTGCGAAGGACAAGACGAGACATGGCCAACACTACTCCTTGTAAATGAAAACTATACGGCGAGATGGAGAATATGTGTTATACTTAATTGCCATTTTTTTATTCTAAATTATTTATAAAAATTTATTATTCTTGAAATATTTCCAAGAGCTCGCTTCCCGATTTACAAAACATTTTGCGTTTATTTTTCTATTTTAATTTCTCATACTCCAAAAACATTGAGTAATACTGCAGAAATAATTGTTAAGAAGTTTCTAAAGGGCAGTATAGAAAGTCAAGATTTCTAACCTTAATTTCGTTCCATATCTTAAACAGAATAAAATGACTTAAAAAAAATGAAAAGACTAGTATACGATAGGCAAGTGATCTATCAATTAACGGGTCTTTCTTGGTGTTGCAAAATGTATTGTTTTCTGGCCTAGAGTTCATTGTTTTGTAGGATATTGTTTCGTTCTAAGCTCCTTGTTCTTGGCTATTGTTTTATTGTCTTTCCGCTTCAGGTGCCTTGCAACACCAAGAAAGAGCCTCATTAACTACCAAACCACCGACTTCATACCAGTTCAGGGTATAAAATACTAAATACACTTACCATTGTTAAGAAAAAAGCTTCGAAACGACTTGAAACTAGGTCTTACGTGTTGTGTTCTCTCTAGAGGCAAGAAACTCCGCGCGAGAAGGAAAAAGGAACACTTTATCCAAATTAGACGATTCCCATGACATACGTCATGACTATAATATACTCAATTGCCAAACCCATTTTTTGGCATTCGATTTTTGATACGTGTCTATCAAAGCTATTGATTTGCATAAGTTCCGTGTTCAGATGGATAATCACGTCTCTATAAGAAGTCTGCATCCCTAACTCAAACAGCTGTTCTAGGCCTATAATAACCTGCTTTTATTCTTCGTTTTGACGTCAAACGACAACAGCTTTTGAGATACACTTCTTTTAATATCCTGTAGGTGTTCTATCGTCATAATAATTTTATTTTTTGATATGTTAAAGACAGTTCGCGTGCAAATGAAGTTGCATTGAGAATTCATTTATTTATTTATTTTTTTTCCTCTCTGAACATATTAAATTATATACTTGTTCAAAAAAAGAAATTAAAAAATGGGGGTCATCGTATACGTCCCTTTGCTATGTGCCGTTAAAATATGCCCCTAGAAGAAAATACGCGCGCTTTAGCGAAACATAACGCATCGGCATAAAACATCGAGAAAAAAGGTTAAAAAAAAAAAAACTAAATGCAACAAAAAGCTACTGGAACATGAACAGTATTATCCTTTACATTTCTGACACAGTCACGTTTGAAGAAGCAAGTACAAAGTATTTATGAGGCTTTTTATCCGCGCGGTGCAACTGAATTCGAATCAATGTAGGGTTGGAGTTTCGTAAATTACGCGCTTAAGTTTTAAGAACTGACCTTAAGTTTTGGCATTTTGTGAAGTCCAGTTGTAAGACAGGTGGGAAAGTAAAATTTGCATATTTTTACAATAGTACGAGGACTGAAGGTTACTATTTACACTCACTTAAAGTATAAAATAATAATGGAAAAGCATATGTATTTGTTAATGAAGGGGAAGCACTGCTAAGGCGTCACCTCTCATCGATGTGACTCAGGTTCAAGTCTTGCCAGGCTCAGTGTCGTATGTGAGTAGAGTTGTTTGTTGGTTCTCTCCTGTGCTCCAAGGGTTTTTCTCCGGTTTTCCTCCCTCCGCAAAAATCAATTTTCAAATCCTAATTCAATCTCAGGGTCTAGATGAAAATTACGCCATGTAACTCTAGTTACCCTGCTTAAACAAAGTGGATTTTTTTATTTTTTATTTTATCCAGTAAGCCTAATTTCAAGGGGCAAACAGTTAATTTTGATTGAGGTAAATCTAGTCTTTGCAAGAAGAAAGTTTGAATCTTTTCTTTATATTAATATCAATCAATCAATAACTTTATTTATACACGCTTGCCCCGACAACTAAAGCTGATTTCCACAAGGGGCGTGTAAAT
>WUAP02153752.1:0-10588 GCA_015163945.2 Stichodactyla helianthus
ATTGTTTTATCAACTGTCAAAGTTTCAGAAAATTTTCATTTACTTTGGATTTGCCCGCGAACGTCCTTAAGGCCTACGACGCATGAATACCTACTCATTGTTCCAAAGTTTCAAAGTTCTGGGGACATTTGAAAACGGAGCGGGCCTATCATATTTTAGTAGTGGGCGGGCAAAAACGCTAGGAATTCTCGATGCGTTTTCGGTGAGACGAAAACGGAGCCTTTCGAAAACGCATTAGTGTGGACGGGGTCTTAGGCCCGGTTCAGACGTTGAACTTTCGCCGCGCCGAATTACACGTTAAGGAAAAAAGCTAAGAAAACGCCGAGAACTACTATATAAGATATCAGCTCTATTACTTAGAAGATCTTTTACAGATCCTACATCTGCGGCTTTATCGTACACGGTCCATTCATTTTATTTCACATCTACTACTTAGCACGAGATGACAGCATGGGTTAAGTGTGGTATACATAATTCTACTATTTTCAAAGAAAAAACGGCGTTCAACCTCAAAGGCAATTATATTCGACGCGACAAAAGTTCGACGTCTGAACTGGGCTTTAATTACGCGACAGCCATGTTTATTCCCAAAAGGATAAAAACCTATCTTACAGGTAAACTAGTTCTGAACTGTTTGAATGCGAGGCCACGCGGGGGGGGGGGACATATTATTTCAACCAACATGGCCGTCGCGTGATTAAAGTCCATAAGACGTTGCATTTTTGTAATTCCTGCCGTGGTGGGATAGGAAAAGGTGTGCACGTGGCAGGTGGGAAAAAGGCAGGGGCCTACTCAAGCTAGCACTTTTCAGAAAGTACTTACTTGGCTCCACGGGCTTTAATCACACGGTGGCCATGTTTGTTCCCAAGAGGATAATAGCCTTTGTTTATATATGCCCGAGTGAACTCGTTCTGAAGTGTTTGAATGCGAGACCACACGGGGAAACGAATTATTTTGACCAACATGGTCAAAGCGTGATTAAAGTCCATAAGATACATTTTCGTAATTCCTCCCCTGGTGAGATGGGACAAGGTGTGCACGTGCCAGGCGCGAAAAAGGCAGCGGCCTACGCATGCTAGTACTGAAAGGCAGAACCCTAAATATAACTATTAGTCAAGACATTGACCTTCAGAAAATTTTGGCCAAAATTAATTAAGGATCTGGAGTTATTCCAGTAATGCAGCTAATCACGTCTCTAAATGTTATTGATGCTCTGTAAAGTCACCCGTTCGCCCATATTAACCTCTTAGCACAACACGATATACCTTGGTGGGTTTTCCCATTTTAGATTACCCAAGCTCGCCCCCCTCCCCAACCCAAATGCGCTGCTACGCAGGCTTTGGATGGACAGTGGTACTCGTCGTACCTTTTAGAGGCTGAAACTGGTTTGGTGCCACTTACAGTGGTGTATTAGAGCAGTTTTCGTATGAAAAGCACGCGGCACGAACACGGTCAAGGCACGGCAAGGCAAGTCGAAATTCTAGAATCACGGTCGCGACAAGGCACGCTGACGGCACCGACCGTTCCGCGACCTTTTCACAGTCATACCAAATCTGCTCTATACTTTCCGATAGAAGTAGAAAGCTTTTTAAATTCGTTCCAAGCGGTTTTTGTAAAGTATATAATATTCCAGTTTCACATTCCATAAAACCGCTGTTTTCAGTGAGCACAGCGACCCATTTGTACAGAGTTAGCCTCGTTTATAAAGTAAGTTGTGTTCATAGATACTACTAGTGTCGAAGCTGTACATTCTTCGCATTGCCGTTGATATTTATGAATTATTTGCTCTTAAACGAGGCAAAATCTATACAACTGAATCTGTGGTCAATGTGAAAGAGGACTATTAAGAAAATTTTCATTAATCTATTTAGAGATTGTACCTCTTAGACATAACTATCCCACGCGGGAGCCTCGGGTATCCAAATTTTCGACGAGCACTCCACCACCCCCCCCCCCTTGTGTACGCGAGCTCACCCTCCCCTCCCCTCCCCCTCCCACCGCCGCCAGGCATGGATATATCAATGAACGTGATTCACAGTATTGACCTGGCTACATGTTTGTACATGTAATAAATCATTGGTGAGGTGCTGGACAGTGTGAAATTAATGACAACTGGCCTAATAAAGATTCGTAACTAACTGGTGAAACTATTATTTGTACTTTGGACAGAATATTATATTCATGTGGAGCTATCTTTCCTGAGAATTTAAAGTTACTTTAAACAGTTATAATTCCATTTTCAGTGAGTCAGTTCAGTGTAAACTTGGCTCGGATTATTATGCTTGGGATACTCAATGTAAAAATGGCGAAACGAATTTTAAAAAAAACGGCCCAGATCATTTGGTTGTTTTTGGAAGGGAAACAACAACAAGAAGATATATATATATATATACAGAAACGACAGAAAACGTCTATAGGTACACTTCAGTGGTACATATAGCGTTGGGAAACCTCTAGCTCAGACTTTAAAGCAGAAAATTTGTTAGTTACATTAATCAAAAGAATTTTATTCAAAAAGTAACATTTTGACGACGAAGTGCATCATATATTTACACAGTCAATACTATTACTGTTATTATCAATATTACTATTTAAACAGTCAAACTATTTACTATCGATCTTGTTTTATTTACAATTTAAGTCAAATCAAATTCCACAATTTGTAGAGTTTGTCGTTTTTTCCAATTCGCCCCAATGCCGCCGCTTTAAATTGGATAGGCAAGTCTGTTAACTGAACGACTCTGTCAGGAAGACTCTTGTCAATAATTGCACATCAGTTTCAAATACAAACTTCTTTGTCCTCTTACAGGCTGAAGACAAACTAAGTTTGAAAATCACCAACATCTCCGTTCTACTTTAGTCCAAAAAGGAAAGTCGGTTCTCTATCTGTGCAGGTTAACGTCAGAAATATAAAAAAGGGGTGAGAGTTAGTTTGCCAGTTCAGTCACCACCATCTAGCTGTGCTATACGTGGGCGTGAGTGCCTGCTCAGGTTTCCTGTCAAAGCCACCACGACAATGACCTGTTTAGATGTTGAGCTCAAAACAATCGTAAGACAGTTCCTCCAAAATTCTTTGTGGGTAAGAAAACTGGTGTACCATTTGGAAACCGCACTTGTTGTACAGCGCTTTGGCAGCACCTTGGGCTCCTGTCGTAGACAAAACGATTTTATTATAGTTTTTTAGTTTAGCAAAAGCAATAAGTTCCTTGCAAAGGGATTTTGCGATTCCTTTTCGTCGTATAGTTCGGGAGACTGACATTCTTTGTAATTCTACCATTCCTGGCTTGTGTTGGTCACTGTGTCGTAAACCTGCCATTCCCACAACCTCTCCATTTATTTCAGCTACGAACATGCATGAATCTCCTTTGTAGCACTCGGAAATGTCAAGGAGATCTGAGTTCAGGCATCCGCTGATAAACTTCATGACTTCAATGTAAATGTCTATGTACAGGAGAGCTGTTAGGATGATACAGCATAAAATGTACAGCCCAACGATCCACAAAGACCAACGAAAAGCAGCTGCCAACACCAAGATCAAAAGAATGCTAGCAATCTTCAAGTATCTTGGGAAAACAATATCCATTACAGGATTAACGAGCTGCTGCATTCCTTCAGTGAAGATTTCACGGCATCTGGTGTAGTCTTCCTTCTTGTAGTGACGTATCGTCACTTCTTTTGACAAGCTTTTCGAGGCATCCATGTTGTCTGAAGAAGAAGAGAACAACATAAGGTAAATACTAACTTCTTCCACAACTAGACAAGCCGTGCCCCGGCCACAATATATCTAACTGAAATCTAGAACAGTCGTTGGCCTGTCTAAAATTAGAAAGTCTAGTTCTCGTGGTGGGACATGACGAACTCGATAAGAGCAGACCCCAGTTGACCTCTAAAGCATTTGTTTGTCTGGTAGGGTTTCTCAAAAGATTCGCAAAGGAATGTCAAGTCATTTCACGTTCGTGGTGTTACCTTCAACCAACACACAATAAACGATTGGAAATCTGGCCTTTTTTAAAAGGAATCTGACGCTTCCAATGAAGGTTATGATAAGCTTTCTAAAATACAATCTAGAGGACTTATGCAAACCAATACTAGTTCCAGCAATATTAGCATTGCGCTATTTCAAACCTGGGTAGATACACATAGTTTGATAGTTTGATGCTTAGAAGGAGAAAATATAAATATAAACTTGATCGTTACGTAATATATTGTAGCCAAATATATCTGCAAAACTGCGACGTCTTCTGTACTAACTCTGACAAAAACTTGCCAAAACTTCTGCGATGTTAGCTATGATTAGATTTTTGAATTACCTTCGATAGTTGCTTTCTTTAAGCAACGCTGAAGTTCTTGCTTTTGCTGTATAGTGGACTGTTTGGTGGCTGGCTGAGCTCTGGCGCCGGGTCTTGTTCGTCTTGGATATTTATCACCGGGGTGTGAGATGGTCGTACGTGCCGTGTCCGCTTTACATGTTGTTCGCAGACTCACCAACACACACACTCATTCGAACGTCGAACGTGACGTTCTTGTCTTTGGATACGTGAGGTCTAAAAAAACACGGAGCATTTGGCAAGACCTTTGGATAATCGTGTCCGACCTTACATCACACAATACTGATGAGCACGTCAGTCTCATAAATAATATCACTTACTCGCTATTTCCCTGCAAGGACTAAAACTTGCAATGTAAATGTCTAAAATATATATAAAAGGATATGTGATGATCGAAACTCTAGTTATATAACATAGATTATATTAGCGAATAACTGAAGGATGGGTGCGTGCAAGGAAAGAGCGACCTTTCAAACTTTCTAAGCCGCTAGATCTGGTAAACGTCTCGTAGCACTCTCTGCTGAGTTTCGTAATATTTATTTTATCGTTGTTTATAGAATAGCTACTAAGAATCTCGCTTTCTGATTGGTCGAGGCGCGTGCTTTATGAGAGCACACAGCACGCGCGTTTTCACCATGGTATTTTATTAAAAAAAAAAAAAAAAAAAATAGAAAACTTGCTCCCTGTGCTGTGTGCAGTTATAAAACACTTGGGTATGGCAGAACACTCGAGAAGTGTTGAAGCACGAGGCGTAGTCGAGTGCTTCAACACTTCTCGAGTGTTCTGTCCATACCCGCGTACCTTATAACTGCACACGGCACACGCGCGCGTTTTTAATTTCTTCATTACAAAACAACACAGCAACAACAAAACTGAAATATTCTTATATATGATAAGACCTTTAAGAGTTGCATAAACTATACTGTGAAAGTACATGATTGCAGCCATAAACCTACTGCATCCATCCGTAGCTTAAATTTTTTAGAGGTACAATGTAAAACTAGACGCTCCATGAACGTAAACTGGGCTACCTGTGGTGACCTTGATGATATTTTAAAAGGAAACCTTGCAAGCCGGCGTAGCAGAAACCCTAATTTCACCCAGCGATTCTCACCACCCCCCCCCCCTCCCCCCCCGCGTAGAAGAAACCGAGTAGCATCCATAGTGTCGAAAATTTTTTTTTAATCAAGGGGGAAAAGAAAATATCAAGCTCGAAAATACTAGTAGTACCACGCGACGCACTTTTAGACTGGTCTACCACAGGTAGCCTAGTAAAAAAACTTTCGGATAACAAGACACTTTAATCGTACTAGAAGTACACGTGACTAAGCACGTGAAAATAAAGAAGGTTATGTAACTAAAACTTTTCATAACATCAAGTCAGGTGCGTGCAACAGCTCACTTTAAGTGAGCTGATGCACGCACCTGACTTGAGTCAGGGTCTATGCGTCGGCTCTCACATTAGGTCGGGTCGCTGGTTCGAGCCTCGCGGATGCCATACTTGTGAGTAGAGTTTTTCGATGTGTTGTTCTATCCCTTGCCACGAGGGTTTTCCTCCGGGTTCTCCAGTTTTCCTTCCTCCGTAAAAATCAGCTTGCGAGTTGAGCTTTGTGTGCTGTAAATATTGAAGTTAGCAGTGTGGAGCCAACGTGACGGAAGAGCCGCTCGCGGGGAGTGATGGTTGTAAAAATATGCATCTTTTATTTTTCCTGTTTCTCAGCCCCTTACAGTTACAGTTTATTGACACTCGCATTTTGTTTCGTGCTTTTCACTGCAATAGACCTCTTTACCTTCGTTGTTTGTTTACCCATTTCAGACCACGTGATGTCACTCTTGGGAATTAATTCTTTCTTATGTTAATAGGTTAACATTTTCATAATAAAAGAACAATTCGCAAGAGAATGCCACGTGGTCTGAAATGGGCAATTTGCATACGAAGGTAAAGAGGTCTATTATGAGATACGGGCAAGCGTATGATTGCATTCCATTGAGGATCTTTTTTCTCTTTACTGGACAAAGCTTATGCATGTTTGTAGAGGGTGCGTTTGAAAATGAAGATCATAAATTAAAAGGTTCTGTTTGAAATCCATAGCTTTAGAAATGTTAAAACGAAATAATGGATGAAAGGCGACTGGAAAAGAAAGGGGGAAAAAAGTCAAAAACAATATGCTGAGGACTGTAGAAAGATGGGTTTTGATTGGTTGTTTAACCAAACTGTTTCCCATCGTTTTTCTTTAAAAAATCTCCAAAAACTCTGATATTAAAACAGCTAGATTAATGAGGATACTTAAAAGAATCAGATTCCTTGGCATATGAAGTAGATTTAGATTTAAAGACTTTGGACTCGGTGCAAGTGGCGCAATATGCTAAAACATGGAACTTGTGAATAGATCATGAATAACGGATTTACTATTTTCAGGCATTGTTTTTGTGTAGAGCCAAAGCTATATATCGCAATCATTGCCCTGGGTACTAGCAATCGTCCTTGGTAGATTTATTTTTAGTTCGTACGTGGAACTAGGTAACTAGCCGTAAGGATAGGAGTCATTCGTTCGTTCGTCAAAGGGAGCCGTCAACTGAACTTCGGCGTGGATTATAATGTGTATCAAATTTACAGAGATTCGACCCTTAACTGCAGTCATTCGATCTTTTGGACTTTCCTTTATCTACGTTTTATTAATTCTAGATACAATGAGAATTCCCTACTGCCCTTAACCCTCTTTCCTTAGACTTCTGCCCTGGAGATTTTCTTGATTCTTTCCATAATGCTACTGAGTCGAGCCTCTCCTTAATTTTATCCATCATTAGAGAGTTAATTACATATTAAGTATATTAATCGTTGCTATTGGAAATCACCCAGTAAGAAGTTCCGTTACAGATTGTTTTAGCTTAAGCACTTTTGGAGGTAAACAACTCGAAATACTTGCCCTGACTTGTCTATGACACCGCACTGCATAGAGCATTAAAATTATCAGTTTCATCATTTTGACAGGTTACAGGTCATACAAATATGACCAGTATTCCATCACAATACTGTATTTTGATTTGGGTGGTCCAAAATTCAAGTAGTGTAATAATATCTGAGTAAAGATCAGAAGAAAGAAGAGAGAAGAAGATTATGATGACGGTCAAGAACTAAGAAGAATATTTTGGTAACGAAGAAGAAGGAGAAAGAGGTTTGGTTCTCAAAAACAGACATGCTAGAATAGTGTAAAAAGCTCATATAGAACAAGAAATGCAAAAGAGGTATTTCCCATTTCAATTTACTTCTTTCATTTTCTGAACATCTTTTCCTCCATTCGATGCGGTGCAGGTAATGTTGGCCTGTAGCAAACTATCACTCCATCGCTTGCCCTGATGCCCTTATACCTCCAGTACTTTTAAGTACTGCTCCCTATTGAGGCAACAATGTGCTCTAGAGTTAATATTACCACTGTTTTCAAGGCTCTGAACGAGGCTGTTATATCGCCTCCCAAACGCACAAGTTTACTAACACCTTCTAACAAAAACCTAACTATACCTTAGTCACAAACACGTACTTACGTACGCGCTTTTCTTATAGCTGGTCTTAAACTTTGGAACATTTGTTGGCGACGCCTCGTGTTCCTAAGCTCGCTTTTCTCGTACTCTACATCTCCCAGCGTGCTTATATCACAGTACAGAGATATCGCGTGCGCGTTTCGTATTGCATAAATATAGTTTTTACATAGGCCATTTGCATGATGGCGTAATTTATACCAAGACCAGAATGCTTTGATTGGCTTCTATTTTCAGGCAAATTTTACCAATTGCGTCTTTATTCTTAGGAGAGTAGAAAAATCTGAATAACAAAGCATTTTGACAAAGCATTCTGGTAGTGGTAGTAAAATGACGCAATTATGCAAATGGCATATCGTAAAGAGCATCGAGACTTTTGCATGTTATGCGCTTTTAAATAGTTATTGGATATTTAACAATTATTCCACGAAATCGAGTCGTACATGAGCTCATAGTCGACGAGGCGCGCAGCGCCGAGTCGGCTATGAGCCATATACGACGAGATTGAGTGGAATAATTGTTTTATTTTATCCACATCCACTGGATTGTGAGAAATGCAGATTTTAATTATTTTCAAGGTTAAAAAGCGAAATAACGTCGGCGAAATGCTCCGCCATTTTGTTTACTTCTCTATACTCACGGGATCTGATATCCTAGTAGTAGAGGAACCAATCACAGCGCGCGATTGCTCATATCCAGTGGATGTGGATATAATAATATTGAATATTATTATTATCAAGCTCGAAGGATGTGGTTTCTATTTTTAACCGTGTTCCCGCCCTTTCGTATGTCCTACAGAGCTGGACGTGCACAGCCATGGACCAACGGCTACTATTTCGTCTAGACTGAAAATAATGATAATTGCAGTTAAACAGGAAAACCAACTAAATCCGCTTAGGGAATTTTTCAGACGCTAAACCGTGTTCCCATTGGAGCACTTGGACTTGCCTTCACTAATAAACATGAAGCCTTTTCCTGCTAGCAATAGAGTCACTCTTCTCGTTTGTTGGTGGACTAGAGAAAGGGAGTTTTGTCCTCTTTCTCAAGCCAAGGGGAAATCAGGACTGCTCGTAGGGAAAAGAAGCTTTGGACGAACAAGCAATAAAGCAATTGAAGGGGAATCATGGCAGCAGAACAAGAGATGGATAAATAGACAAGCTCAACAGCTTGTCTTTCCTTCCCCAATGATGATTTGCACTAGAGTGATTGCAATAAACCAAACTATTAGTCATTGACTATTAGATTTTGTTTGATGGGTTTATTGCAATCAGTCAATCTTCTCCAGAATCGAGAAAGTCTAGTGAGAACAGCGACCTCTGATCAAAGCATTCAACAAAAACGATTTCATCCTAAATGGGACATGAACTACACAAATACTGATAAGAGCATAGCAGACATAGAGGTCATTATAACATGGATAGTTTTGTAATACGTCTGTAAGACGCCTGGATATTTTTATAAAAGTGAAGGCGTATCAGTTGAAAGGCGCCCTTTAGGGTGAATCGACAAAACACAAACCGATAACTAAAAATATCCTACAGCCGTATTACGCAGCTATCCCAACTTTATATTCATTTGTAATTTGTTTCGTTTCCGGTGAGCTGTGATTGGCTGAGGTAATTTGATATTTGATGAAAAATACATCTCCCCCGCCCCACGCCCCCACGTCCAATAGATCCCGGCTTCACAGGCTATGTATTGACCTAATAGCCTCACTTGTATGACTTTGAAACAAAGTAATATCATATTGCTGGCTCAGTGGTAATAACAGCCATTGGTGAAGCCATTAACCGTGTTACAAACGTATAGAAGGATTAACTACATCCTTTACAGCAGGCACGATCTCTTCTCATCCTGTCGAATCCGGATGCTCTGGTTTGCACATGTCATCATGGCACGCTACGTTTGCACCGAATGTTCCTATGGCAACAGTAAACCAGTATAGGCTGTGTCGGTGTATGATAATAACCAATATAAGGAAATCTGTAACACCGTGAAAAAAAGAGAAATATATATAACTTTACTGACGTTTCGAGCTTTCGCCCACCGTCATTAATGTATGTCGCCCATGTCCTTTTCAGGAGCTTGTCCAGGTTTTTTTTTTTTTTTTTTTTAATTATTATTATTATTATTATTTTTTTGAGGGAGGGTTGCACCATTGATGTTTGGACTCAAGCACCAAAAGTAGATAATAATAAAGCCATAATTGACTGTAAATTGCTCATCTCAGTTGGGGAAAGGGGGTGAGAGTGCGCACCCTCTGAACCCTTCCCCTTGATCTGAAGGTGCGCACTTTATACCCCCTCTCTCCATCAGTGCTCCGTTTTACGGGTATTTAAAGCTAATTAAAGCTACAAGGATGCGAGCTAGGTCACTGGCTAGCACAACTTTATTATGAATCATATTCTGTCTTTAAATTTCACATAGCAACGACAATGATGACGATTATGTTGATGGCGATGATGAGGATGACGACGAATATGATAAAGCTGGTAGTGATGATAATGATTACCAAGAAGAACAAGTTGAGGGTGATGATTAGTATGATGATGATGTTGGTGATAATATTTTTTATAATGGTGGTAGTAATGATGATGTTGATGGTGGTAGTAATGACGATGTTGATGGTGGTAGTAATGACGATGTTGATGGTGGTAGTAATGACGATGTTGATGGTGGTAGTAATGACGATGTTGATGGTGGTAGTAATGACGATGGTGATG
>WUAP02153763.1:0-10588 GCA_015163945.2 Stichodactyla helianthus
AAAATACGAAAATAGCTCTTTTTCTTTTTTCAATATCCTTAATTTTCAAATGCCAGCCCCGCCACTTTTCATGCCAGTCCCCCCACTTTTCAATATGCTCCGCGGTCCCTGCATTATCACAGATTCGTCAGTTGAATTATTCTTACGTGCTACCCTCTATAATAGCTTAATTCTAAGTTTCAATTCTGCCTGAAGGGAAAGTATTGAGAGTATCAGTGAAAAGCTGGATGAGGAACTCCTGACAAAAAAGGCGGTTTCATTTCCTTTGCAAAGGCGCTAAATATATCACTAGAAAGTTTTAAGACATTTAATTCCATCCTGAGAGATAATATCTATCGTTTATAATCCTTTTATGAAAATATCTTTCGAAAGGAATTATCATTTTTAAGTCGTGTGCCGATATTTTTACTTAGAGAATTTCATAGCGGCTTTAGATTGAGTGAATCATACATGTAAATTCCCTGAATGGGGCTTTTCTCCCGCGTTCCTACATTTATTATTGCAGGAATCGTTGATTCTTTGAAATATTCGACTCATAAAGACCTCCCGCCATCTCGGCAAAGCCACCTTTCTTAATGGCGCTATGAGAATTTATCTTCTTATCGCTGTGAGCGTGAAAACAAATGCACTCAGTTACAAAAAAGAGAATTTGATTACAGGATACTTTGTGAGAACCTGCCAGCCGAGTTTTAATCAGTTCTTACAGACAGACGATATTAATAGCGTTGCCTATTAACCACACGCGTGATAAGAAGGAAAAAGCACTCTGTGCCATTTCCGTCCACCGTATTCCACTTTCGTAGTCTTTGTTCAAGTTGACCTTGATAATTTTCTATTTATACTCTTTTCCCTTCCCTTCCCTTCCCTTCCCTTCCCTTCCCTTCCCTTCTCTTCTCTTCTCTTCCCTTTCCTTCTCTTCTCTCTTTTCTTCTCTTCTCTTCTTTTCCCTTCCCTTCCCTTCTCTTCCCTTCTCTTCCCTTCCCTTCTCTTCCCTTCTCTTCCCTTCCCTTCCCTTCTCTTCCCTTCCCTTCTCTTCTCTCTTCCCTTCCCTTCCCTTCCCTTCCCTTCTCTTCTCTTCTCTTCTCTTCCCTTCTCTTCCCTTCTCTTCTCTTCTCTTCTCTTCCCTTTCCTTCTCTTCCCTTCTCTTCCCTTCCCTTCCCTTCCCTTCCCTTCTCTTCCTTTCTCTTCCCTTCTCTTCCCTTCCCTTCTCTTCTCTTCTCTTCTCTTCTCTTCTCTTCTCTTCTCTTCTCTTCTCTTCTCTTCTCTTCTCTTCTCTTCTTTTCTCTTCTCTTCTCTCTCTCTCCCTCTCTATCTGTTTCTTTTGGCGCGGGATATTTGCGGCGTAGCGCGTTTCATAAGCTCTGCATACCCACACTGCTACCTGCCATATCTTACCGAGTTTTCCAAGCGTTTCAAAACAGATTTTACACGTCTTAGTGCCCACGAAGTGGACCGTTCTGATTGGTGGCAGCTCTCTACGCCTGCCACTGATTGGCCAGGATATTTTTCTTACGGCTTTCCTGATTGGTGGAGGCGTTGTCAAATAACTGCTAACACGATCATTTTCTTCGCTACAGTATGAGGACAAATGCGTCGAATCCCTGGAACACAACGAAGTGCTGTTAGCACTAGGGACGTCACTTCTGGTACGCGTGACGTAGCTAGGCTCAGGTGACGTCATTGCTTGCGATGCGCATTCGTCTGAACTACAAAATCGCGCCTTCCATTCATCGTCCGAGCTACAACTAAAAGAAGTCTCCAATGGCTCGACAGTCAACGTGGTTAACTCCATATTCTCTCTCTTATTTTCGTAAGAATCAGAATAATTACTTTCTAATTTTATTCCTTTTTTAGGAAAATTGCTTCGTTTTTTTCTTTTTCTCTCCTTCTTGACCGAGTCTTCATCCTCCGAATCGCGATAAAGTTCAAGTCTTTGTCTCTTTATTTCTTTCCTCTCCCTAATTATTTTCCTTCTGAATTTACTCAACTTTCGATATTCAGCATACGAGTAGTTTTCCTCGGTAATCGTTTCTCCCTTTCTGCTCAAAAGTTCAGCCGGGCTTGAGAAGTGAGGATTCACCGACGCATCAAAGATGTTTTCCTCGAACTCGTCGAATTGATCTGATCTCTCAACTTCAGTTAGAGGACTGGCTGACTGTCCACTAATCAGCCTGGTTCCTGGTCGACTGGCTGAATTCTTCAGCTCCTCTAGATCTTCCAGCCGTCCTGAATAACCATTCTCTTCTCCATTGTCTTCATTTTTGTTTCCATGGTTTTGCGACAAAGCAGTTGTAGCCCTCGACGTTGTTACAATATCGTCATCATAATCTGTAATTTTTCTATCGTTATAATAAGTTGCAATACTGCTTATACTCTCTTCTGAGCTGGAGCTCTCATGACCGGACGAGGTTTTCTCCTTGTTGTCGTTTTCCAGTTCATCTTCGCTGGTCGTGACATCATCATCATCATCATCATCATCAAACAATGTAGGCGTGCTTATAGAACTAGTACTAGCTTTGCTATCTCGATTCGGGTCTCTGCGTGCTTCATTGGCACTTTCGCTGTCACTTTCTGTAGGCGTCTCGGCGTTCTCCATTTCTTCTCTCAACTGTCTAACATATTCTGAATATGAATCGCTCTCGTCCGAGTAACACAGATCGTCTGTATTGTAGTGTAGCGATTCTTCTTCGCTGTCATAGGCAATGAAGTTTGTGTTTTGTTTATGTGGTTGCCGTTGGTGTAGTTCGTGTTCTCCTTTGGCTGTATATTCCTGTTGTTGTTCCTGTTGCTCTTTTCTTTTCTGTTCTTGACGATCTTCTACTACATCGACTCTATATTCGTCCTCATCTTCGTCTTCTCGGTCGTTGTCACCGTCTTCATCTTCGTTGTCTTCTTCGTCGTCGTCGTAGTCTTCTTTTTCTTCTTCTTCTTTTTCTTCTTCTTCTTCTTCTTCTTCTTTGTCGTCATTTTCCCCTTGGCTCAAGATACTCGCGAAACTATCAGCCATGTTTTTAACACCGTCTTTATCAGTATTTTCATTAGTCGAAGACAGAATATCGTGCTCTCCTACAAAGCTTATCTCCCTCGGATTCTCTTTAATGTTGCTGTTCGCCTCGATATCCTCTTTATCTTCCGCCTCATCTTCATTAAGAGGTACTTTCCCCTGCTTCTCTACAAAGGACGAATCCAAAATAACTTCCTTAATCATTTCTTCCTTTTGGTCTTCATTTTCTCTTAATTCTCCTTCGCCTTGGACATCTGTTTGTACTCCTTGTTGATTTTCTCTCCCTTCTTGTTTAGTTTCTAAGCTTTTACTTTCATCATCTTCTTCGTCTGTCTTCGTAGTATTTTGCCTTCCATGTTGCGTGTCGCTAGCCGAACTGAGCTCTTTGGTATTATCTAGTTCCTCAATCTCGTCCCCAGATAAAGTCTTTTCATCATTTTCCTCCACGATAAATGAAAGACTCATTCGCCTCTTCTCTTTGTGAGTAGCCTCTACGCTTTTCCCATCACCCTCCGTGCGCGTAAGGTTTTCTCTTTGCTTCGAAATCTCCGTCGTGCTATCCTGGTCCTCGTAAGTTTTCTCTAGCTGTGTTTGTAGCTTTTCAATGTTTTCACGAGTAAGAGGAGCAATACTCGTTTGCAGCATATCTCGTTTTGATATTCATTTAAGGAGCTCTCTAGCTCGTGTCCTGCAATTTGATACGGCGGTTCTTTAAGTACAGCCACTGCCAGAAGATGATCTGAGGTCGGGGTGTCGATCTCCGACTAAAGCTACCGGTTGACCGCAGAAGCGGGCTTCAAGACTCTGGTACGAAGACGTCTTAAACTATAAATGGAAAAAAGTAAATTTATTTAGAAAATTGCTTGCTTCATTTTTATTTGAAGTTACTTTACTCTTAACTTAACTTTCGCCTTCTTTTTGCACTCCAATTCTGATCTTGTCTTCCTATAAATTATCTCCGTTCTATCTTTCTAACCTTCCTCTTTTTATCTCTGAGTTTATTTTTCTTCTCAATTATACAGTTTCTATTATTCTCTACCTTTTGTTTTTGTAATTTCGGCGCCTTCAACTGCCCTGATATCTTACCTGCAATTCCTAAAATATAGGCTAAATTCTAGATTATCCCAGAATAAAATGCTCACTGATTCAAACCGCTCAATTTGTGCCGCAATTATTCTGCTCTTCCTTGCATCTCCTAAATGGAAATCCTTTGCGTTCAACGTTAGATGGCTCGCTCCCTTATTCATTCCTACTTTCTTAAGCGGTAAATTGTCAAATCAGTATAATAGCGCTACTTAAGTAATTTAACTACAATGCTTATCGCTAAAGGACGACTTAGTATAGGCGGTCGGTAAGATGAGTCGAGTGCACACAAAAGCCAAGCGAAAGAAACTGCCGATATTAAGACTCATAAATCTTAGAAACGAGAACGATGATTACCATGTTTATATTCAAACCACTTAAGCAACGAAATGCTTAGCTAAAATAAGACAAAATTGCATGCGTTTTAGATTTATTGTATTGTCGTGTACATGAATTTAGGGGGAAATTTTAAGAATAATTTGGCTTCCTCAAGTTGAAAGATTGTACTGGGACTAATCAAGGCTCTTTTTGGACTTAACACTAAAGGCGATTTGGCGGGAAAATGCTCGCTGTGTAAAAACAAGCTACACGTTGTCTAGGCAACGTCCAACGCGTGTTGGTGACGCAGCGCGGAAATTTTATCAATAATTAACCAGATCTGTAGGGGGAATTTGAATTAATGAAAGCTAATTTTACTTAGACTAGTTAATTGAGTAAAATAAGGATTCCAGAGCAGCTAAAGAAATTCGTGAGATCATAGTTAGTAGGTGTGATATGCAATACCGAACGTAATGAGTGCCAATTGTTGACAACCGCACCTTAAACTATGAATAATTCATGAGTAAAATCAGCAGATATTGTTTTTGTGTAGAATTTCTAAATATTGAGCAGAAATGCTCTCTTGGCAGTTATCCTCTCATCAATCTCGTTAATTGGCCGGTTTAGTTTACCTTGTCAGTCATTTTTGACCAATTTCCTATTCGAAAAAAGCTTCCTTTCATTACTTTTCTATTTCAGCTGTCATGGGATATTTTTCCGTGTTGCCTTACCTTTTCATTTTTTTGAGTTTGTATGTTTTGAATTCGTAATCTCCCTCGAAATTAGGTTTGTTATGACTTAACTACATAATGAAGCCTTGCATTTCTTTTCATACATGTTATAATAGATACAAATTTCATGTCAGAAAGGTGAGAAGGGACGAATTGTAATCTGTTTTCTGTTTCAGATTACATTACTCGATTATTGAACTATCTTTGTACTACATGAACGTCTTTTGGCATTCTCTCTCCTGTTCCTGTGCAACTATACATTCTATTCGTGACCTGAGTAGTTTCTTCATTAACTGTTTTTCATAAGTCATCTTTAGCATGGTCATTCCTCAACTGTCTAAAAGTTCTTTTCATCTTGTTGTACGGCTTTTCTTCTCACCAGTACAATAAAAAACTGAGGGTTTCTTTTTCTCGTTTAGGATATCCACTAGTATTTACGTACTCCACTTCGTTGAGAATTTACTTGTAGAATTAATTTCATTCTCTTGTACCACTGGAATTCGCGACTTCACTAGCTTGAAATACATTTAACTTGAAACGACGTTCCTCTGGTGTTTTAATTTGCAACTTTTTCAACTATAAAATGTTGACTTGTCCCCTTTCGTTATACTTTGTATAAGTCACATTTTCGTACTTAAATCTCTTCTTAACCTGGCGTAGTCAATATTACTGAAGGTGCAGCAAAACTCACGACTTACTACTTCAATTATCAACTTTAGTTATTCTCACAGCTTGTCCCCGCACATGTAGCGTAATAATCAATCTTAATAACTTGATTTCTCATTAATTAAGCTTTTACTGCGTGAGGGCTTGTCAGATTCCGCACGCGATGGTACAGAAAGCTATTGACTCACATTTTGACTTGCTTGTTTGTTTGTTTTTTGCCGGGACTTCGTGTCTTAATAACTTTATCGTCGTACAGATTAATAAGATTTTCCTTTGAACATGGGGCACATTGCCTTTCTATTCCCTTCGATTGAAAAGAAACTTGCTTTTGGAACTCAGTCGTCAAAAAGTTATTTTCTATAACATCTAATTTCATGACGTGACATTTTTGGTGGAGAATGGGCAAGAGACACTTACCCGATTCTCCACCAAATATGTCAGAGATGCTGGGAAATAGTGAATGCTCTTCTTCGGTGACACATATAAAACTCTAGTTCTTTCGGGATCTTGAAGTGGTCTTTTATTTCCTCTGCAGCATCTCTTGTAACAACTTTGATGGTAACTTGCTAACTAATTTATACTGATACTGTTGCGAATGCTTATAGCGACTTGGTACGAGTGATCAGAGCTGACTTAGTTTGATTGGCATCGTGTCCAGTGTTTCCTATTGAGGTTTTTCATGTGGCGTCACGGTATCGAGATTTTTTTTTTTTTTTTTTAATCTGAAAAAGGAGTTTATAGTCAAATTTGTCATATAGATATTAGTAAAAGCAAACTGTGAAGTTTCCTTGAAGGTTGTTCAGAATCCAAAGAAGAGCGAATTTTTGAACCTTAGAATTTTTACAAAGAAATGTATTCTCGTAGGCAAATCTTGCTCACGTGAAATATCCAGAAAACTTCGCACTGCTATTAACATCTGTATGACAAATTTGACAGTAAACCCCTTTTTCAAATAAAACAAACTTCTTGCAAGCGTGACGTCACATGAAAAACCTCAATTGAAAAGCCGGAGAGACTCATACCGGTGGTACTACTGGGTTCCTATCACATGCATTCGGCCTGCGTACTGCTATGCTCAAAATGTCCGAGTTCAATTCAGAACTCTGTAGCTCAGTGGTAGAGCATGGAACTGGTCACAGGTTGGATTCCTGTCAAGCGAACTCAGAATTCCCTGTCAAGCTGGTGACAAACTGAATGACATTTCTATCATTTCTTTCCGCTAGTTGAGTTTCTTTCTATATAAATAATTACATTACCATTCTTTTCCACTATTTCAAACACAATCTATACCTCTTATTAACCGAGCGCGAGCGCCGTACCGTACGTTATGGACCAAGTTGTTTTACACCTATTTAAAAAATCGTGGTCGCAGCCGAAGCAACAGTCAACACTCCAAGACTGCAAAGGATTTCGGTAATTTTTTCATAAATCATGTTTGCAATGCTGGTATTTTCCAAAATATTCGGTTTAACACCTGAACTACTACTACAGCTTGCCAGAAATATATATCACAAACGCATGCAACCAAAATATGCTCTAGATGAATTAATTTTGAGAAAAATTACCGAAATCCTTTGGCAGTCTTGGAGTGTTGACTGTTGCTTCAGCTACGACAACGATTTTTGAAATAGGTGTATATCCCCAGCACATAGCACGCAGGCCATAAAAAAGTGGAAACAACGAGGTTCCGTAACTTACGTACGTCACCGAGCAAGCGAGGTTAACAAGATGTTTATTATATGGCAAGGCAAACACAAAATAAGGTTGGTAGTCTATACCGTAAGTTATGGACCGCACATTGGCCAATGAGAGCACGTGAAATTACCTTGCCATAAAATAATGTAAGTTATGGACCGCATATTGGCCAATGAGAGCATATGAAATTACCTTACCATATATTAATGTAAGTTATGGACTGCAGATTGGCCAATGAGACTATGTGAAATTACCTTACCATATAATAATGTAAGTTATGGACTGCACATTGGCCAATGAGAGCGCGTGAAATTACCTTGCCACATAACAAATGTATATTGTGTTAGAGCCGGTTTAACTGTTATGCTATTAAAAGGCGAACGCAGTTTGTTACTGAAAATGAAAGTGGCATTTAATCAAGAAATCCGGTGTGATAAAAGTGGTTTCACAAAAGCCTTGAATGAAAACTAATTATCCTAACATCCTGAAATCTCAAATTAAAGTTTGATGGCCATGAGAACGGCTGCAGAGAGTCACTTTTTACGCTCTTAATGTCATTTACCGTTTTTGAAGCGCTTCTTGTCGACTACAAAACAAAAAACAAAACAAAAACCCCGATTCATTCCCTTAGAAATTACGATGTCTTTCACAAAGACTTTCAGACTCTTCTCTTATATTTTTAATACCGTTTTTGCGAGTTCATTTGTTTTATGTTTCTATGGCTACACTAATAGCTACGGAAACTAAACTAAGGTTTTGATTGCCAGATTTTTACAATGAGAAAATCTTCAAGTAAATTTTCTTTGGGTTTAACATATCAATTTAGCGTTTTGATCTTCAAGACTTGAAAATCCTTGAATTCAGTAGTTAAAATTATCAAATCTACGTACAAAGGAAAGTGATATTTGAAAGTTCTTTTAGCGATCAAAATGAAGTTTGCATTAGTACATTTGTTAATTGAGTTTAAATCAAATATACAAAGAATATTATATACAGGGAAAAAATGACAAAGGAATAAAATTAAATAAAGGACTCAAAAAGAGAATGAAAAGCATTGAAAAACAAAAAGAAACAGAAAAAAAAAATTATATGTAGCAACAAAAAAGATATGAAATACTTAAAAAATATATAAAAAGGATATGTTGCTGTGATAATTTCTTTTTACGGTTTATTCGGTGTTGTCTTTTTTCTTTTCTTTTTTCTTTTTTCTTTTTTCTTTTTTGTCAAAAATTTCAACTCACCTTTAAAAGATAAGATCCTTTCAAAGGATTCGTTCACCAAGCTAAGATTTCGAAACCCAATTTGTGCCTTTTTTCAATTCACTATTATCTTTACATTTATCTCTGGTTAGTTTAAGATTCCATATCTCCTATTTCATTGTCAGACGTCTGGAAACTATTCTACGACATGACGAGCTCGAGGCATTGCTCTGAAACTAATGCAAGTCCACTAAGATTCTATTAATGAATACGTCTGTTGAGTTACTCACCTAAGTTTCCGAACGCGAATCTCCCCGGAAGTACATTCACATTAATACCTAGTATCTTAGTGACTTACGGATTTGACAGTAAAACTCGATTTGACAGACTTCTGGTTTAACGTTGACGTCCAGTTTTGAGGAACTTAATTTGTTGTGTACCAGAGAAGTAAAAACTGACGAGTCTGCTTCCGTAGCTCTTTCATAAGCTCATTATGATTTCTTTTCAAATTACTTTTGTATTGCAAACTCTGGGCGTTTAATAAGCTTTTCGGGTGTAAAGTAATAAAGTAATCAAAAATAGTCAGGCTAGGGGTTATTGAAAATTAATAAAAACAGTTAAAGAAAGCTGATTTAGGAAAAAATTTAAACCGCACATCGTCAAGCTGAAATTCGGAATATAGTTGCTATGGCTAGCCCTCGCTGTTCAGTTCAGTTTTAAATATAAACTATCACAGCACGATTAAAGGATTGTTCGAGCACCACTTGCGGTCAACGACCACCTTCTGTGAGTGACAAGTCAGTCCAATAAGTCATGAGCAGCATGACGCTTTTAAATAAGCAAGTCACTTGCTTTTTCATGCAAGATAAGTGTCCATGTTTGCATGTAGACCTATAGAAACTGAGGTTTGGAACCAATAAAATAGCGAAAATGAAAATGAAAAAAAGCACAACAGGAGCTCATAATATCGTTTCAAAAGAAATGAAAATGCTAAGCGTGCTTTTGTTTATCCAAAATGACCAAAATCATGGCAGATTAACAACTCTTTACAGAGAGTAAATCCTGAGTTTCTTATGAGACAACTCATGGTCTAATGATCAAGTCTAACTCAGTTATTATTTGTTCCTTAGAACTAATGCTAAGTTGAATGCAGTCATTCTTAATCTAATAAATTCGATTTCAGTCATTTTGGATATAAGCCTTCACAATAGGTGGCTTGTAATTATTCCTAAAAGAATAAAAGTGGCAGCCATGTTGGATGATGTTCGCTATAGGTGGTTTGGAATAATTCCTAAGGGAATAAAAGTGGCAGCCATGTTGGATGATATTCAGTACGGGTGCATGGTTTCTAACGACCCACAAAGCATTTCGTTTTGGCTCATTTGCATCAAATTTGAGGGACACTTTGAATGATATAATTCGCTTTCCTTTCCCGAGCGAATCGAGCGGAGGACTAAGTTCTAGTCGAGTTGGCAAAGCATCTAGGGACTGTTTGGAGGGACAGGAATTAGAAAGAATAAGGGGAAAATAAGGAATATAGACGAGTATTGTTCGAACTGTTAATGATAAATAACAGCAGACTCTTTTTCTTCTTCTTTTTTTTCCGAAGAAAGAAAGATAAAATCGAAAAGAAAAAAGAAAAAAAGAAAAGTTCTGAATCACAAAGTGGCTATCAGTGGTCACCCATCCGAGTACTAACCCAGCCCTACAGGCTTGACTCAATGTCCTGAAAGCACACAACGCATTTAACCACTCTTCTATCGGTTCTAAAGAATTAGCATATCAATACCAGCGACAACAATGCCACAAAGACTAGATTATTTTTCTCTTTCAAATCGACGTGAACCGTGGTTAGAGCAAGGGGTTGGTCGTATATGGTCTGGGGGCCGGCC
>WUAP02153774.1:0-10587 GCA_015163945.2 Stichodactyla helianthus
CGTCCCCGTCCCCGTCCCCGTCCCCGTCCCCTTTGACAAAGGACCGATGCAGAAGTGATTCTGACATGTGCTTCATATATAAATACCTCAAAATACTGCACAATCATCTGTACGGTACAACCTCCTGCGTAAGCTGTGGATGCAAACTCTCCAATCGACCAAACCTGAAAGATGAGCAGAGAAAAATATTGATGATGTCAGTTAGAAAAATGACCTGTAGGTAATGAAACGACAGGGAGGGACAAACCTTTCATTGCCGGGGGGAACCCAAGCCTCAGCCATATATTAAGCTTTCGTTATTATGAAACAACGTGGGCCATTCACTGCAGAGCTAGGCTCCGATCTAAGGTGAGTGCCCAAAGATCGAATTGGAATTCAGAAGTTGGTTTTTACGGAGGGAGGAAAACCGGAGAAGTTGGAGAAAAATCCTCGAAGCACAGGAGAGAACCAACAAACAACTCTACTCACATGTGATAGCAGGTCCAAGGGTCGAACGCCGAGACCCCAGCGGTGAGAAGCAGTGCATTAACATCACACACCACCCATGCTTCTCAAGAAGCCATCGCACTTCCCAACCCTTTATTGGAATTTTCTTAGTGATTTCTCAACACAGGATGCCCAACAAAGAAATCTTACAGATTACATTACTGTTATCATACACTTACCAGATTAATGAAAAATTCCTCTTTTTCTGAGCCTAGGTTCTTGAACCCAGTGATGAACTCTAATAAATCCTGTTGGTGGGTTGCTACAAGGCAGGGATACCTCTGGAATATCACCACCAGCTTCTCAGAGAGTATTCTAAAAAATGTTTAAAAATAACTCTCTTTAGTGATTCAACAAATGAAATATTTGAAAGAAGTTGCGTGGATGGCTCATGGTGGTTTAGTGCGGCGGAGGGGAGGGGGGAAGGGGATTGTGTCTTGTTCGACGGTACATATCTATTACCATCTGGATCTTATAGGTTGGTTAAGCATGGTTCTAGTGTATAGGAAGTCAAGGGTGCTTTCTATTTAAACCAATCCATCCGATTGGAAATTCGTTGCCTCAAAAACGACGATAAATGGTACGCCTGTCTTCCAACCAAAAAAAGCGGGAAAACACATACGGTACACGCGTCTACTGAAAGAGCCAAAAAGAGCGGGAAAAGGGGATTACCTCGATCGGAAGACTCGAGTTTCCGGAACTTTCCGATTGGAATGACACACACCCATTTGTTTTTCCGACCGAAAATTACAGTTTTTCCAAGGTAAATGGAAAGCACCCTAGAGGTTTAAACCCCTACAACCTTGAGCAGGGTTGCAAAGCCGTTAGCCCTGTCTTCCTTCACTTATCTTACTCTTGTATAAGGGAACTTTGAAGCACCTGTTGCACTATATGTAACAGGGGATTGTCACCCGGTACAGCAGTCTATGAGATGGCCTTATGCGCCTTCTGGTACGAAGGAGGAGGATAATGACAGCAGTCTATAAAGTCTCTGACCAACTTTGAAATTTTGCTTCATTTGCTGATGCAAGAGCTTCCTTTCATGGAGGAAAGACCATTTTACTTTAATTTATTGCTCTTTCGTTTGCCTTTGATATTACAATGCGCTTCTAAATCTAATATCATCAATAGCTTGTTGCAAATCATTTACCTTCTGATATCATACTGGAAGGTCTGTGAATCATACAGTAAAACACATCGTTCTAATATCACAGGGATCAGCTTGCTGACTGTATCCATCTCGGCCTCGTTCAGGAGCGTTGAGAAATATAAACTACCAAAACAAACATGACGTTTTATTAATATTTATTTTTCATTTAGAGGATGTTATTATCATTTCTAATAGTCTTGCTTTTGTGTTCTTGCACGAAAAAAGGTTGAGCAGCCTCAGTGGTTGGCGCAGTACTCCGGGACTATCCAATGTGGAACTTATCATTAAGGAGTCTGAGGAGTCATTTATATGGCACAGGACTTTATATAAAGTAGTTGTTATACATGTATGATTGTGGAAAACTCAAGGTACGGTTGTGTCGTACCATGTGACCCTGCTGGTGATGGTGCCGTTTCAAAGCATTTTCATAGGATGAGCAGTAAGCTCTCGCGCTATGATTGGCTTGGCTGAATCATAAATTTCGTACGGTGGTGCCGTGTGTCGTGACGTTTCGCAGTCATAGGAAACTGACTGCTCTATAGATGACACAGGTATTCATCGTTCTCAAACTTCAAGAAATCCGAGTTGTGGGACACATTCCAGCAACGGTCACATCTCGCCACATCAATACAATCGCAATAAATCGTATTTCTATTCAGTACGCGGCAGAGTCATGTTCTGAGTACGATCACCGTTATTACGGCCTTTTTGACATCAGTATCAGTATCACGTCACGGTCAAGCAGACGGCGTGACACGCACGTTTTTCATGGAGAATTTTTCAGTCGTGCAATTCATTTTAAAACTTACTTCAGAAGCAGTGGTGCGACTTGTGATGAGACTACGACACGTGGATGATTTGACATGTCTTCTAACAGAGAGTGTAACACTTTAAGCCTTGATGAGGAAAAAAATTAAATATTAAATAGCAACGAAGAAGATAAGGTAGTAGTAGAAATGAAACACGACACAAGAAAATGAGTACGTAGAAATGCGAGGGAAATAGTCACACGGACTGATACGACGAAAACAGCATTAAGAAGCCATATTCTCTTCAAAGAGAACAATCTTGAATACGGAGTTTTCGTATGACTGTAAAGAGCTCCGGGTGCAGACGACCCGTGCAGAGACGCTACCAAAGCCCGCATTTGATTCGATTCCTTGATAAGTGCCGTAGTTCGGTCTATCCTGGTATTTCTCCATAATTTTCAGTAGTATTAGGCCTTAATTGAACTTAATTGCTATTTTCTTTGCTACTGACAGGGTAACCTTATATAGTTTCAAAGTAGAGTTCCTGATTAAACGATATATAATTTACACCAAGAAGAAACTGCTACGGTAATGAAATGGAGGCTTTGGCCAGTACAGGACTCACTCGACCATATCTTGGGAAAGGACTATTGCAAAGAATAGTTCGCACTTTTCATTTTCCCGCCAATAATCAGAGCAAGCGCAGTATGCTTCTTCAGTGATCTAACCTGCTAATGGTATCTCCATGCCCAGCTTCGGGTCTCAGAATAAAGCTGAATAAAGGTCTGTGTTGAGGATCAAGAAAAGAAGTGACAGACGCAGGAGTAGAAACTGGGGCATCACTACTACTTGATGACTTTCCTGTGGATATAGAAGGATATAGAGCTTTAAAGTTGTGACATATTTCCAGATCCAACTACAGTCAAAACCTGCTAAAACAATGGCAAAAATATCATCTATTCATTCTTCTCCTGTGACAATGAAAAGCATGTACAACAATTCCTGATAGGACAAAAAAAGGATAAAGAAAATTTTACAGGACTGCCTTCCTTTTGGAAACGAGTGATGCCAGTGAAGGCAGCAGTTTTGTCAATGAACAAATTAAAAAGTTACCCATTTTACTGTACCTCTTGCCGCCCAAGCTGCGCAAATAGTTGCTGATAAACATGGCAGGTCCAGAATACTGTGAAAAACCTACAGAATATCAAATATTATTTTTCTTAACGAGTATTTAACAGGGTTCGTACAGGATTCCCTGTGAGAATTTTCAAAACTTTTCCAAAACTTTCCAAAGCCCTTGACTAAAATTTTCAAAACCACACAAAGCACAAAAATAAAGGCAAATTCATGGATCTGAAACATTCAACATACATTTACCAAAACAATACGTACAAAAAATCTTCGGTGCTTTACAACGAAAAAAATTCTTTGCAAGGTATAAGCTGGACAAGCTACAAAAAATCCATAACTTTTCCATAGCCTAGCGGACCAAAAATCAATTTTCCAAAACTTTCAAGGTCCTGGAAAAATGCTTCCTTCTGCATGTACCAACTGCACAGATTACGTAATTCAATAGAAATAAAAGCTGAAAACAACAGAATGGAAGCTAAACAATACCCTGCAATACAAAGAACCCTAACCAAAGAACCCAATACAAAGAACCCTAACCTAACTGCGGTACACGCAGAAAGACCCGAAAAAATGCATATCAATTTCCAAAACTTTCCAAGACTTTCCAAAACCCGTACGAACCCTGATTTAATCCCAAGACCGCTATGACCAAGATAATGACTCACGGTGCAGGGTTATATTTGTAGCAACATTAAAAATACGATTTCAGTCCCCGTGAGTTCGTTCCTGTTTCATTTTGACCTCCTCTTTTTCTTACCTCAACAACTGTATCCTCTGACATCATTACTGGTAGAAGCTGCATAAACTCTCTCAGGAACGTCCTTGGTGACCAGGCAAGAATCTGTGCACAGCATAACAAAAGGACCATTATGCCGCTGGGGTGTTCATATAACTTCATCAAGTGGCTGGCATTCAACTACTTCAGACTAAGTTCATCCGGGAATGAACAAAAGGTTGGATTCTCACGGGAGCAAACATGGCCGCTTGTGTTAAGAGTGCATGAGGGAGTGGCAATGCCACTTTGGATAGCAAGAGAGAAAGTCTAAAACCAAATCCATTGCGATTAACATCAAACAATTCAAATCCTCTCAGTTTTTCATTTTTCATTAATATCAACGAATTTTCTCAAACAGTGATAGTAAATAAAGGAATGACACTCAAGGGAAGGTGTTCCAAAAAGGGAAAGCAATGTCAATCAAATGCTAGTTTTATTTATGCAACTTCACCTTGAATAAATTTGGAAAAAACTTGGTAAAGACGCTAGTTGATGAACAAAGTTTTTCCATGTTGTCGAGGCAAAACATGATCACTTCAAAAGAAAATGATGGTCTGCGAATATAAGACAAAAAACAATGTCTCCTTGGCAACAAGGACGTGATCAATATACGAGTCTCTCAAAGTCATGTCTCCTTAGCAACAAGCATGTTATCAATATACGAGTCTGTTAAAGTCATCTCTCTTTAGGAACAATGTAATCAATATACCAGAATCTCAAAGTAAAAAACGTCATGAATTTAACCTTGCATGGATTTACCTGAAATAGAAAGCATTCACCATAGTGCCAAACACCATTTTACAGGCAGGTTCAGGGTCAAAAACAACTGACTCTCCTTAAAATCAAAGGAAAAAAGAAATAACTTTATATGAAAGGAAAGAATAGATTTATCCCAAAGAAAACCCTGATCTAGGAGATTTTTAATCATTTACCATGGTTAAGTAAGAATTTTACCACAGCTAAGACAATTCTTTTCCATCTATTCATGTCAGCAGTCACTCTGCCATATATTCTTCTAACGATTTCAATCAACTTTGGAACAAGTGACTTGTCACAGGTACACAGAAGGTCCAATGTAAGAATAGCTTCTATTAGACCCTATTAATTAAACAATTTATCAGTGGTAAACTTTTCATACAATTTTAGAATGGGTTGATGAAGATGGTTGCACATGGAAGATGGTTGAACATGGAAGATGGTCATGCATGAAAAATGGATGCACATGGAATATGGTTGCACATGGAAGATGGGTGCACATGGAACATGGTTGTGCATGGAAGATGGTTGCAAATAGAAGATGTTGCACATGGAAGATGGGTGCACATGGAAGATGGCTCTACATAGAAAATGCTTGTACATGGAAGATGCTTGCACATAGAAAATGGTTGGGCATGGAAGATGCTTGCACATGGAACATGGTGAACATGGAAGATAGCTTTACATAGAAGATGCTTGCACATGGAAGATGCTTGCACATAGAAGATGCTTGGGTATGGAAGATGCTTGCACAGGGAAGATGCTAGCATATGGAACATGGAACATGGTGAACATGGAAGATGGCTCTACATAGAAGAAGGTTGGGCATAGAAGATGCTTGCACATAGAAGATGCTTGGGCATGGAAGATGCTTGCACATAGAAGATGCTTGCACATGGAACATGGTGAACATGGAAGATGGCTCTACATAGAAGTTGCTTGCACATGGAAGATGCTTGCATATAGAAGATGGTTGGGCATGGAAGATGCTTGCACATGGAACATGGTGAACATGGAAGATGGCTCTACATAGAAAATGCTTGCACATGGAAGATGCTTGCACATAGAAAATGGTTGGGCATGGAAGATGCTTGCACATGGAACATGGTGAACATGGAAGATGGCTCTACATAGAAGATGCTTGCACATGGAACATGGTTGGGCATGGAAGATGCTTGCACAGGGAAGATGCTAGCACATGGAACATGGAACATGGTGAACATGGAAGATGGCTCTACATAGAAGAAGGTTGAGCATAGAAGATGCTTGCACATGGAACATGGTGAACATGGAAGATGGCTCTACATAGAAGTTGCTTGCACATGGAAGATGCTTGCATATAGAAGATGCTTGGGCATGGAAGATGCTTGCACATAGAAGATGCTTGCACATGGAAGATGGTTGGGCATAAAAGATGGCTGCACACAGATGGTTGCACATAAAAGATGGTTGCACATGGAAGATGGTTGAAAAAAATCTAACATAAAATAACTATGGAACTTACAGCTTCAACTAGTTGGCTGTCCTGCAGTTTGGTAGGCCCTAAAATGACAACAACAACAACAACATATCATCTACATGTAAGGAACATATTCAGCTACATCATTACAGTTCTATTACAAACTCTTACTTCTTTCACTCTGATCCAGTACTCGTAGACAGTATTCACAGGCTTTTTCTCTTAGTTCCTGCTGGCCTGTCTTTGGACCTTGTTGTGGAAATAATTTAGCAAAACTAATCTTTCTTGAAAATTTACGTTGTGCTCCTTTGTTTGATAACTGGCTTTGAGTCCTCTCCTCAGGTTCTTCAGCTGTCAGAGGAAAATTTAGAGGCGTCTGGGGTCTAGATCCCAGGCTCCCTGTTGGTGATGCTGATGTAATTTGGCTGACAGGAGACTGGGACATAGGTGGAATTACAAATCCAAGAGAAGATGGAGAACTAAATGAAATATTATCCAAGTTCTCTTGGCTTCTTTTTAAAATAATGTCTTGAGATTCTAGGCTTTCCTTGGAAGGTGATTGGATATTATCTGCAGGTGAACAAGATGGAGAGCCCATAGAGAAAACAGGAGAATGTCCTTCCTGCGGGGTGTACACAGGGCCTTGATCAAGCTGGGCTTGGACAGCCCCTGTATTTAATAACCAGGATCTCAGCATAGAAAAAGTGTAAATGTTGAGTACTTGGTCCGGAAAGCAGAAGTTTGCTGCAAACAAACATCATTCATGAATATTATGTAAATGGACAACAGTCAAACATTACCCTTAAGGCCATTCTCCACTCATTGTTGAAAACACTTGCAGCGAGCTAGCGAATACTCACTAGTACTTGCTGTGAGTAAATAAGTACTCACTAGGCCCACTGTAAGTGGTTTTAGCAAGGAATGGACTTTACCTAAGCCTTTTTCCTTCTAGAGAATTGCACAATAGACCAATTTAGCTTGGGCATAATGCTTTCCCAATTCAGACCACATGTCATTCCCTTGGGTATTTTTTCTTTATTTCATAGAACGCTTGAGAAGATAAATTAATATGGATGAGCCTCATACAAAGACTAGACGGGAATGGCATGTGGTCTGAATTGGGAAAACATTATGCCCAAGCTAAATTGGTCTATACTGGATCATTTAATTTTTGAAATAAACAAAAAGTGGAAGGAATATTTTCTTGTCATGAAAGCACAACAGTAAGAGTTACCAAGGATGCTTGCATGCACAACCATCTTTCCATACATACCAATGCTGAGGATTGTGTAGAAAAACCTGGAAGCTGTTCCATCTATTTCTGTTACTGCTTGATACTGAAAGACAATGAGCACATCTGTGTTATTTGTTTGATTGGGATTTTCACCCTGCATATTTTTCAGGATAATGGAGCATTAATTCATGCCCCCTGGAAGAACAAAGGTAATTGAGGCTGACGGTGATGGAGGGTAGGCAAGAGGCACTAAAATTGCCTGCTTGGAGGTCAGTTACTCATACTCCCCAATCACCTCTTTGGATGAAATGGAACCTTTGGTAAATGAAGCAATAACACAAAGTACTCACAGAGTAACCACAGTTATGATTAGAAGATTGAAATTCATAAATCTTGTTAAGCAATATTTAATTTCCAGTAGACCTAATGGCCTCATGCATAATGTTTACCCATTTCAGATGACATGTCATTCCCTTGAGAACACGATTCTTTGTTTAAGGACCAGTCATTATTTAAAGGGGAGGGTGGGCTGGTGCAAAGGGGGTGGGTCACCAATTCTTATGCAGGGATGCAAATATACTGTCATCAGAAATTGGTGATCTATGTTGGGTGGGGGGGGGTCCAGAACAAATTGTGCCTCACATAAAGGGGGGGTCAGGAAAAACCAAACATGGCATATCCACTGTTACACCAGCCCCCTCCCATAAATAATGACCACTCCCTTAATAGTGACACTCAAGAAGATACATACCATAAATGTGGATGGGCCTCAAACAAAGAATTGTATTCTCAAGGGAATAACATGTGGTCTGAAATGGGAAAACATTACACCCAAGGTGATTTTATGGATGGTCTATTCCTCACCCCTTTATTTCTGCTGCCCCCAAACAGCTGTCTCTGATATGGATTTGGTGCTGACACTGTGTTGGCATGTCGAAGCCAATGAGCCATTTGATGGCAAATTAAACCGATATCATCTTAAAAAAACATGATTTGTTTCATATTAGTTCAATGCTGCTTAGTTCAATGCTGCTTAATTCAATGCTAAATTCATGGCTCATTTGAACTAGACCTGTGGTGCAATTTCCACAATGGTTTGCATTGTTCATTTTCCCTTAGTACTAACACTTCATGTTCTTGTCAGTACATATGTTCTTCTACTACTAGCAAAGGCATAGTAGATGATTTTTATTTGTTTCTGTACCTTGGGAAATGAAATTCTTGTATGAAAAAAAGACATTATTTAGGCAAACTAAAGCCAAGGTTTGAAGTTCTACAGCAATTCCTCCAGTTGTGATCCACCTAGAATGAAAAATGATGTATTGTTAAATTCTTTACTCAAAGAAATCAAAATGGCAAAAATTGTTACAGTTGGTTCCTTTAACGCACTCTGGTCTCCCAGTAAGTTGTTACAGGGTTATAGGAAGGAGGGGTAGGGTAGGTCCCCAGAGTTCTCTAAGCATTTAAATGGGGTAAATAAGTATCTGGCAATCAACTACTGGGAATTCCAGGCTATTATATGGCTATGATAGTACACATGCTCTGATTGGCTGATTTCTGGTGATAATTTCCCATCTCAGACCAGCAAGTTAAGTTCACCTGTACTTCGTCAACGCAGCTAAAAAAAAGCCATATAATAAACGATTTATTAACCTTGCTTGCTCGGTCTGTACAGGAAAATATCAGACCTCAGTCTTTTATGTACTGACCTCGCCTAATGGCTCAGTCTGTACTGTCAAGTCCTCGGTCTGATATTTTCCCGTACAGACCTTGCGCTCAGTTAATAACCTCTTAATACTGTACCTTATCATCTGTGGAAAATGACTGGACCAGTAACCCAGTTCTTTTCCCTAAAAACAAATAGTCAGACTTGTGAACACCCAGTAAAACAATTCATTAACGCTGTCATGCTACACAGACTGCATGCCAATAATACCAGGGGTACCATGGATAGCTATTTCAAAAAAGGTTGCTCAAGGTTTCATTGCATGTTGCATGTTACATACCAAGGCAAAAATGCACTATGGGTGAAGTGAACCAAATAACTTGCCAGTACAACTCTTTGCAATATGGAACTGCCACATTTTCCTCTGTGCTGACATAATTTACAAACAATCCACAATAAATTACAGTCTTGGTCTGCAACATATACAACATGCAGCAAAACCTTCAAAAACCTTTTTTGAAATAACTGTATAATAATACTGAAATGTTAATCACATATGATCACATACCTGTACTAATACCAGGGGTAATAATATTGGAATACAACGCTGATCAACTGGTGGTTCAACATTGGTTATAACTAGCTGTGCAGTAGGTGATATTTCCTTTAGAACTGCAGAACACAGTAGTTTGATCTTCTTGGATCCTTGCTGTGGTTCAGACACTACATTTTTCAGTTCTTCCACCAAATCTTTTACGATTCTAAAATATGGAATAAAAGCAAAAATAAACCTTTTAGGGAGCAGTCATTATTTATGAATGAAAGAGAGGAGGACTGACCAAAAATGAGAGAAAACAAAATAAAATATTATTTCTTCTTCTATGGAAAACAATACATCATGTTGTACCCTTCCCACTTTTGTTGATTATTTAATCCCAAGGTTTGGTCACAAGGGTGTACACAATTGCTTGTATACATGGAAACTAGTGAGTAAACTAGTATGGGCTGCATCCATGTGTAATGAATACAATAACCAATAAAAGGAAATCTGTAACATTTCCAAAAGGTCTTGTGAGCACAAGTAAGCTTAAACATTTCAAATAGACGATTATACTTTTAATACTAAACATGTTTCGGCAAGACGTTTGCCATCTTCAGTAGAAAGATTGAAAATGATTGTT
>WUAP02153785.1:0-25826 GCA_015163945.2 Stichodactyla helianthus
ACATAAGAAAGAATTAATTCCCAAGAGTGACATCACGTGGTCTGAAATGGGTAAACAAACAATGAAGGTAAAGAGGTAAAGATAAAACAGGCTATAACAGGACAATAGTAAGATCTACTTTAGTTATAATATCACTGATTACTGGTATTTGACTTTATTCTTGCCCCTGCATTTGATTAAACTATCACAGATGAACTGGCCTGATATAGCAGACTTCATTTTGCTTTGAAAAAAACCACTGCATGTATCAGAGCCTCACAGTAACCAAAATGTTGACGCCTTTAATCTGACCACTGCACACAAGATAACAGGTGTACTTCCTCATCCAATCAGGCACTGCCCAGTACATGTAACACTTGCATACTGTATGGATGTTTCTACCTGCAATCATTCAAATTTAGAAATTCTGCTCTACATGTAATGCACACACTGTACAGCATGTGATGTGATATCTGGCGCAGAGGATCACAAAACTACACAGTGCTACCTATATTGACTACTCCATTCTTGTACACTGACATTGTATTGCTGCATTTTTTTTCATTAATATTATTTGTACATGTAGAAAAACTATGACAAACAATGAAGTCATGGCATGTAATTAGATTATTTTATGCATTCACAGGAACTGGTGGCAAGCTGTCTTCAGGAGTGGTATTCTCCATAATTCTGTATTGACTTCCCCTTCTTTTCTTAAAGTAAAGTGTCCTACATTTGAATAACAAATACAAAGAAATATGTCAAAATAAAATATTAAGACTGATGTTGATCAATTTAGAGCTATATCAGTTTTGCTATGTTGCAGCTAGCTTATACTAAAATAATTATGTACTATGGGTAAAATAACCATTCTACTTCACATTAGGGAATGCTCAGAAAGTAAAGAGGGTGGACCATGAAAAATGGGGTGTATTGACTTTTTCCTGAGCCTCAAATAAGGGGTGGTTCATGAAAAATAAGCCATTCATTGGGGCTGACTTGTCATTTTTTGAGACATCACACAGGCGTCGGTCACCACTTTTATTTCTTTCCATAATTGAATATGTATATGGGCCTTCCCCCTTTTACTTTCTGACCAGTCCATTATGGGCTAAAGTGAATGTAACTCAATTACAGATACATTATAGGTACTTACAAAAGAATTCCTATTGGAATGAGTAGAATCCCAGAAAGAAGGAAAAATGTAAAACCAGGGAACCAAGAGACTGTTTTGCTGTATACACTATTGAATATTAAAGAGGCCAGTAATGTAGATAGGACCTCTAGAGAGGCAACTGTGGCAAACATGGTACCTGAGGTAACAATGATAACAAATAAAGTCTTATACTCTCTAAAACTTAGAGCACCAGGCAAACACCACAAGGATAAAAACAAATTAATGTGCCGTCACATTTTTTCAACATTAATGATTAATGGTAGTTCATAGTTTTATATCTGAATTTAGTGCTTTGTAAGATTAGAAAGCAATAAAAAAGCTTTAAAAATCATGTTTGAATATTTTCTTGCACAAGATGTGTTTTAGAAAATGTAGACAAAATGTGAAGTGTTCACAGTTTGAGTCTCTGCACAGTAAAGAAAATGAATCAAGCAAATACGGGTACAAACCTTGCTCATCTGGTTGTACACATTTTGACATGATGGCTCTCATGCATGGTATTGGCCAACCATCTCCAAAGGCAAAAGCAGCTCCTAATTAAAACAAGAAGTGATTATAAAAGGTTTTTCTCAATTTTGCCATCTGGTTGAGTTTATAAAACAGATTCATTGAAAGGCACATGTAAGCTAGTAACAGCATGTGGTTAAATTTATACATTCTGTAGCATTGTATTGAATTGTATTGCATTATATTGTGTCATTCTAAATTCTATATGCTATTGTCATGTTGATATAATATGATCCAATGCTATGCATAATTTGTTGGGATATCATCAGACAACCCTCTCAATAACTTTCTTATAATTATCAAAGTATGCGTGACATGCAAAAGTCCATTTCTTTGTATGACTTACCCAAGAACATCATCCATTTTTGCGTTGAAAAACCATAAAAAATGAATACGGCAAATGTAATTGCCATTCCAAGCACTGCTATGATGTAGTCAGATAGTTTAAAATACTTGGTCAAGATTGGCATCCCAATTACTACACCCAGTCCTTTTACAAAATACACCTCTGCTAAAAAATACCCAATATATGATGACGAAAATGACAGTGGCTTGTTGATAATGTAGAGTAACGATGTGTCATTAAATCCACCAAAATCTGAAAAGTCATAGAAAGTTTTTCAGTATCATTAAAAAAATTGTATAGTTGCTATATACAGGGGCGGATCCAGGGGAGGGGTGCAGGGAGTGCGCACCCCCCCTGAGATGAGCGATTTACGGTCAATTATGCCTTTATTACTATCTATTTTTCATGCTCGAGTCCCAAACATAAATGGTGCACCCCTCCCTCAAAAAAATCCTAGGGGTGCACCCCTCCCTGGAAAAATTCCTGGATCTGCCCCTGTATATAGTTCATGTGATGGGAGATGGGAGTGGGAGACTACTGTCTTCTCTCTCAGCCAATCACACCAGAAGTAATTAATCAATGAAACCGATAATCAATGAAAATCGATATTAATCAATATTTATCGATGCTAATTAATCGATTAATATTGGTAATCGATAATTAATCAATGAGCAGTAAAATTTTGACCTTTTATCGATTAGTAATCAATGATAGTTATCATTGATTAACATTGATTAAAATTGATTACTAATCACTTTTAAAATTAAAATTTCCAATCAATCTTCCATCAAACACCCACAGAGCAAGAACAAAATGCCCATGACACCCAGAGAAATGGGGAAAAAAGCCATTTCGGAAAAGCTGGCTTTATTACACAGCATATTATTAGAGATGAAAAGTGTAAATCATGTAATGTTGGCGAACTACAAATAATTCCTTTCTTCACGTATTCAAGATTCTTTCTGTAACACTTTACAATCATCAATACCAACTGCAAAAGAAAGATAAATAGCTTATACCAAAGCGAAGCCAAAGATTCATGATTCCTTCAGGAAAAGGGAAAATCCATTTCTTCCTGTGTTACGCACGCCATAATTATATGGCAATCAATCGGACAATACAGTAGTCGACAATAGTCGACAAAACGGTAATCAATGATAGTCATTAGTAAACAATAATAGTCAGTAGTAATCGATGAAAGTCTATAGTAATCGATGATAATCAATTTAATTTAAAAACTTTTTCGTGTGACTATCAATTAATCATCGATTACCAATGATTAATCAATATTAATCAACTAATTTTATCGATTAATATCGATTTATTGATTAGCAAATCCATGATCGATTTTCATCAATTAATTACTCCGGGAATCACAGCATAGTGCCTTGTGTGATGTGTATCAATTGACCACTTTCTGTATTATCAGTTCACTGGCCAAACACCACTGAACTGAAGTAAATAAAATAATACATTGAACATACTTATGAGTACAATAGGTAATGCTCCAAATAACACAACCAAAAAGTAGAGCCGCTGATCCTCAGTCCTTGACCTTGACAATACACTCCATACATTCCTGATATGGCTGTGTAGCTTGATTAATGGTCCAGCATGTGCCTCATCTGGAGGGAAATATGACTCTTCGAGCCAAAGCCCCACATACAGAATTATACACACATTAAGAGCCAGTGCCAGGCCAAAGGCAGCCATGAACCCTGAGTTGTCAAGAAGGACTCCGGTTACTAACTCGCCTGCACTCGCTCCCAAGAAAACCATAGACTCCAGAATACTTATGCGTAAAGTACGGTCCGTCTTGTCAGTAATATCTGCAATATATGAAAATACAGCCAAAAGGGTCGTGGCATAACTTCCAAAGAACCCAGAAATGATTATCCCAATTAGAAGGTAGTTGACATCTACTTGAAAGTAGTGGACATTGAGGAGATAATTTATGTTCATAAGGACGTTGCCTATAGGAGGCAGAATCATGATAATTTTACGTCCAACAGAGTCTGACCAGGAACCAAAGACCAAAGAAGCGGCAATAGAAGGAACACCAAGGGCGATGGATTGATAGACCATCCAGTTAGAGGTGCCTTCCTGGACATTGTCTCTCTGTGTCTTGGTGAGGTTCTTGCAAACTGTTTCGTTGAATTTTTCTTCGCATATTTTACGATATGCTAATTGTTGGAGCAAAGGGAAGCTCATAAATGTACAAAACATGTAAAGAAACAGGACTGGCTCGACTGTAATGCTCCTAAGTATGTTTAAATTTGCCATTTTTTGCTCGTCGAAGTCACGTGCGCTTCGCCAAGTGGACTGCGACATGAAACGTTTCAATGGTAGTACTTGATGGGTTCTTCCAAATAGAGTCTTCTTCTACACAGTAGGCCCAAGCCGTTTTTATTATTATTATTATTTTCTATATATATATTTTTATATTTTTTAATAAGGCCTGAAACTCGCAAAAGAACTAAAGAGGACACAAAGAGTCTTGAAGTACAGTGTTTTTCATTTTAGCTTTATTTCTTATATTTCAGATTTTTTTTGATACTATTCTGAAACAGAGCCTGGGCTACCTGTGGAAACGCCGCGAGAGCACTAAGAATCTAAGATGGCGGACTACAAGCAAGTCAAATCTGGTCGGCTAAAACTCAAAGGTTTGGACGAACCATCCAAGAAAAAGAAGCACAAAAAGAGCAAGCGCAAGAGAGAAGACGATACGCCAACCGATACTGACGCTCTTCGGCACGGAGGGTGGAGAAAACTGGAAAATTCCTTGGACGTTACAGGAAATATTGCACTTCAAACTTATCGTGGTTCTTACGTTGAGGCGACTGATACTGGTTCTTTTACTGTCGGGGATCCCAGAGAAGATGGAGTTAATTGTCCTGCTCCCGTGGAAACACTAACAGCTGTTCCTTTGTCCAATAAGATTGCTATCAAGTCGGGATATGGTAAGTATGCCTAGTTTTAAAAGTTACAGTAAGCTTAATAAGCTTACATGTACACCGCTTCCATGGAGTGAAAAGAAGTTTTTGTGACCTAAAGTCTTTAAAGTAAAGTCAAATAAAATTAAGTTCTTGATAAACTGTAGAGAAAAGAAAGTTTAATTAGGAAGCTCACGTGGTGGGGGAGGGGTTGCTAAAAAATTAAGGGAAATATTAAGAAATTCTGTTGGTCAAGTTTCAAATATCCCTTCTCCATTCCTAGCACAGTTAAGGAATGGTCAATGTTTAGCATGCGTAAATCTAGTTCTGGATGCATGTGGATAGTTGGGAGAGCACAATGGTAGCGTAAGAGTTGCTCGAGGCGGAGCCGAGAGCAACTCTAGCTACCAGAGTTCTCTTCCAGCTATCCAAGTGCATCCAGAACTAGATTTATGCACATCTAAGCATTGACCATTGCTTTTATAACATAGCTAGAGCTTTTACACATTGAAAAGGGTTTATTTTCTTCTACAAAAATGCTCTCGAAAAATGCTCTCGAAAATCATCATAATTAAGTGTTTTCTATGGGAAATTTTAAAAAAGAAGAATTATCTACAATGTTTTTTTTGGTCATTATTCTTATCCCGAAAAACAATTTCGTGTTCTAAGAAAGTGGCTTCAAAGACCTTGAAACGGTTTGACATCAGCATGCACGAGTGTGTACTATCACCATGAACCATCCATTTCTTTTTTATCCATTTCTAGGTAGCCAGCCAATCAGAGCATGCATTATATCTTAGCTATGTTATAACACACACTTGATACGCTGTGTAGTGGCAGACTTTGGAGGAGGGTGTTAGGGATGTACCCCATCCCTGCTGTGGATCATGACCAGTTTTTCTGAACTATATTATTATTTTATCTATCATTAATAATTTTGCTTTATTAAGGTAAATTCATGTCGGTGAATATGATGGGTGATGTGAGTGGGAGATCAGATGCCATTGGTGCTCAAGAACAGTTTGAGTTGGTGTTTGAAGAGGACAAGGTCGCACTACAGGCTTATAATGGGTGCTTTTTGTCTGTCACTGAAGATGGACATCTCGCAGCTACTAAGAAAAAAGCAGGAGAAAAAGAGATCTTTTATATTCGTACAGATAAACCAAAAAGGTTGGTATTGTATGCAGTGCATCTACACACAACTGCAGTTACTCAGAGTAACCTTTAAATATTTCTGATTTCTTTTTGTTGTATACATTTGTACATTTAAAAAATGTTGCCACAACCAAGAGCGACAAGTAACAAGCCAAGATCATGTGGAGCATTGGTACTTTTTAATTGCAATTAATGTATTCACCATAAAGCCTGGTTCACTAGCAATGCAAGCATAAGCACAAGCAAAATATGCAGACTCAGTAGTGTATTTGTCACCAGGTGTGAGAAAAGACAAGCACCACTAATGAGCAGTACACTACTGGGTCTTGGCTTGTTGCTAGTCACTTTTGGTTGGGATAAAGTTTTTTATTATATATCATTTTGAGTTACAGTACTAATGGAAATTCCCTAGGAGATGGAAATCTAATGACCCCCCCCCCCCCCTGCATGAGAAATTATAAGAAAAATAGGTGCATTATATATTATATTAATAATGTCCACATGCATGTTTCTTCTTCAGCAAACCAAAATCTGACAACCCTGTTGATGATGATGAGGACGATGATGTTCTCAACTGTGAGCTGAGTTATGTCAAGAAGTTTCAAAGTTTCCAAGACAAAAAGATAAAAATTAGCAAAGAAGATGCTAAAAATTTAACCAAGGCAAAGCTTGATGGTCGCCTACATGAGGAAATGCTTGACAGAAGAGAAAAAATGAAAGCTGACAAGTTTTGTAAATAGATTTTTAATATTTATTTCAATAGTAAAAAACTTGGGATTTTTAGTTAGCAAAGTAGGCAATTTTGTATTTTTCTAATAGAAATGCTTTAAACTATTTTAGCAGGCCACATCCATACCCTAAAATTAATAAGGTTTCTTGTTTGCTGCATTGGGTTTTAGAATTTATCATTGCTCATCAATAAATAAGATTAAAAAACCAAAGTTCAATTGCAGCTCTGATACTCATACAGAAAAAAGCTGTATTACATACAATTCTAAAATGACATGTATTTTAAACAAATTAATTTACAGTGTAAAAGGTCCTTAATCTAGGATGCCAGAGGTCTTCACTTCATCATACTGTAACTTGCTAGGGAAACAAGCAAGTAGCCTCTGGTAGCCATGCTATTTTAATCTTCAACTGCCTTAATTCATGTATATACATACTATTATTATTAATGGTGTACTTGAATAAAATATGACAAAAATAAGCTTGTCAATAATTACAGTAAAACGTTTAATTCAGTTAACAGTTATAAAGGATTTATTAGGAGTGATATAATAAAAAATTCAAGCAGAAACTAATGGCTAGATTTGTTGTGGTTAGTGGCAAGTAACTCCACATTGGAAAATCCTGATTTTGTTGCTGATAGAAGCTTACTAGGAAGACGATTTAAAAAGGAAACCTATCTCATTTCATGTAATTTATTCTACTAAGAAACAGAACGATTTGCTCTAAAAAAAGGGAACATGAGCGGCTTTTCATGCTCTCTACCAGAAGTTTATAACCAAGGTTATAGACTTCTGTCTCTACTGATCATAATTCAAAAGTGCATTGATACAGATTCTATACAGTTACTGTGTAATACTTTTTCATTTCGTACCACTTGTCATTCCCTTGAGAATAAGATTATTTGTTAGCTCCACCTATATTAATGCCTTTTCTCAAGCATCAATCAGTAAACAAAGAAACAACACTCAAGGGTATGACACATGGCCTAAATTAGGGAAACATCTAAACTGACACAGATTGTTCTTCCAGACTTGTTACTTAAAACATGTTGCTCAACAATTAAGGCTGCTCTTCTTCACCAATGTTTGCATTTATGAATTCTTCAATCTTTCCAAGGATTGCCTCAGCAACTTCTAATGCCTCTTCAGCATTCTCACGTGTGAATGCAGCTGATGGTATAACATCACCATGGTGATAGTGAGGATATCGAGTTTTTTCATAATAGTTCTTCAGCTTTGAAGCAAGCTGTGCTATATCTGAAGGTGAACCATCAATTTCTGTGATCTCATAAGCAAGATTTAGAACATCATGTGTTTCCAGTTGGTTTTCTGCTATCCCACAGGCCGAATACAGTGCACTCTTGAAAGCTTTTTCCGCAGATTGTTGACAGAGAAAGCAAATTAAGCTATAGAACGGGCTTTCCTGTTCAGACAGACATCTGGCAGCAGCAACATCTTCTTTGGCTTGTTTCATCCAGCGTCTTGCCTCCTTCTGTTGTTGATTGCCTGTTCCAGACTGTGAGGCACCTGGCTTCTGTCTCTTGAAGGTGTTGTAAGTCTCCCATTCTTGATGAGCCCGCTGGTTCCATTTCTCAAAAAGATCACTAAACGCTGATGCTGGTTCTGGTGGCTTTTCCTTCTCTTCTCGGGCACTTTCCCGCCAATTTGTTGGAAACAAGCGCTCCAACCTTTCTATTTCCCCAAGTAAGAACTTCATCACTTCATTAGCAATATCACAACCAGGATTTTTGTCTGGATGCCACCGCAGAAACAAACGCTTGGTAACTTTCTTTCTGCCTTTCTCGTCCAATTTCCAAGCTTCCCACAGAACCTCTTTGATTTCTTTCATGGCATTTTCCATTCGAGTATTCCTGGTAGCAGCCTTGTTATCAATAGAATCTGGATCACCAGTAAAGGGCATTATGTCTGTCAGATCTGAAAGCTCTGGAGCAATTGATGGAAAATCAGGTGCTGAACGATCAAACTTGTACAAATCTAACACGCTTACTTCCACCAGCTTTGGCTCTCCAACATCGATACGGTAACGTGCCTGTAAATCAATTTTGTTGGGCTCAACAGAATCTGTACTGGCGGTAACTTTCTTGATGACTTTAGCGTAAACATAGATAGGATCCCTATCGTCCTTGTCCTCGTCAGTTTGGACTCTTTCCTTTTCATAACCAACAATTTCGCCCTGGCGAAAGAAATATCCAAGATCTTGACGCAGCAGATAATGGTACATGACTGGGATTTCTGAGCCTAAAGTTGGATCAGTGGTCCGAAGCTCGCTTGACAGCAGGTCCTGAGCCACACCGCAGCGGTCCAACGATGGAAGTATATCTTCAGGCACCCTGCATGCAAGCATGGCTTGTAGATAAATCTCCTTTTCTATGTGATTTCCAATTAGCCTGTTTATCAGGAAGCAGAGTTGGATGTGAAGAGGGTTTTCGTCAGTTCCATGTTTGATGTACAGTTCCCATTCCTTGTCCTTCTCTTCTAAGAAACAATCTTGAGATTCTTTGCTGTTCTTTATGGGATTTTTTGTCTCTACATGAACCAGATGTGTATCAACGGATCCCATACAGGAGATTTTCAACATGGAAAGTACGTGCACCTGATCTCGCACTTCTTGGGGGATGTTCGCCGTTTGGCGCTGATGCTTGATGACTCTGATAATTCCATTGATAAATTTGGGCGACAGGAGAATGTTTCGATAGCGGGCAATAAAAGGACACTGATCATTTTCTGTGTCCGCAATACAGTGTTTATCTCTAGAACAGGGATGAAACTCCTCGTGAATGATACTTTGCATGTTTCTTGCTCGGAGACGTGGTGGGAGGATCTCGAAGAGATGGGCAAGTCGATCTGCTGTGAGTTCTCCTTCACGTGCAATGTCAACAAAGGACGACGCAAATTCACTCGCCCGACGTTCATAGCTTGGATTGTCATAAACTATCAGCTCGAGAGAAAGCTTTAGAAATCCTTCCTTGCTTGGTAAATAAAGTTCACTGATTTTGGTGAGTAAACCAGTGACAGAAGACTCTTTTTCTTCTTTGAGTAATACTGACACTGTACTGAAGAAACCTTGGGATGCCATTCTTGCCACTCTTTTTTCATTTGGTTCCATGTGTTTGTCTTGACAAACGTCCTTTAATCTTGCTAATACGCTGGCATATTGGATTGGAGTTGTCTTTTCCGCAGCTCCAAGGCGCTTTAAAACATGTTCCAAATGTCCATACTCGCGAGGAACTTTGTAGAGAAATGGCGGAAGTTCTTCGCTGGTCTCGAATGCAAGCTGATTACCTTGGACAAAGACTCTTCCTTCCTCTACAGGAATACATGGCGTCTTTCTCAAGATGTTACCAATTGTGTGACAAGACTTTGAGCACTTTTCTGAAGGATTACCGGGTGGACAAGCGGTTTCCGTCTTGAAGAATCCCAAAATATTGTAAATCACGTCATGAAGTAGCTCGCGTTGATCTTTAGGAGTATCTTTATTGACGTTTCCCGCATACTTCAGCGATAGGTTCTCCAAGTGCTTTACCACTTTATCTACAGGAGGTGCAATTTCAATTCCTAAGTTCTCTACCAACGTCCGCTGATTTTCGCCACCTTTGGGTAAAGCCCATGGAGGTAGAAGAGGAACACTGCTCCACAGGAATGCTTGGCATTCATGAGAAACAGCTCCATGGAAAGCGGTGTACAGTGAGGTGTCGTCCTTGTTCTTGCTTTCAAATTGCACGTAGAGGTTTCTCAAGTTTTCGCTTGCGGCTTCAGCTGCAATAAACTTGATCTGGGAAATAACATGCAGGAAACTGGCATCTTGGAGACTTTCCTCTTCAAGTAGGTAAGTTACTAACGCTTTAGATTTTTCCTTCAAGACGGGATCACTTGGAGTAAGTTCTGCTTCAGAAGCTATGGATTCTGCAAATTCTATGAAGTCTTGCTGTGTGACTGATTGCTTCAGGCCAATTTCTCTCAAGAGCGGTAGCCACTTTTCATTGGCAAATTCCGCTTGTGGGAAGCTCTCTATTGGCAGCATTGATTTAAAGACCGGATTTCCTGGGTCGTAGAAATTCCTTGCAGGCGAAAGTTCACCAGATTTGTCAGGAAGAATATTGATGTCAATCAACGTGTCAACGATGATGCTTCTTTCGTTGGGGTCGGTCATTGAAACGAGCAAAACGTCTCTTATATACGTCAGGACTGATTCTCGGCCTTCAACGGTCATAGCATCTAAATTGGGAAGAATATACTTGACAAACACTTCACTCTTTGATATTCGGTAGATGTCAAGTGCCTTGTACAAAGAGTCGATTTCAGGTATTTCTTCTAGCAAGACACATCCTTCCATTTCGACTCGTGTCTCTATGTCTTCAAGCGGCACACATTTAGGCAATTCGAGTATGTAGGCTGATACAAAATTGAATAAGCTAACATTCTTTCCGTTAAGAGTCTTGAAAAATGGCAAACTTCTCAGAGTGTTCTTGTGGCTGTAAACTATTGTTACATCCTCTTGAAGGAAAGTGAGCAAAGCAAGAATTTCGTCATCCTCAAGCTTCCCAGAAATGTCTTTTTCTTTCATCAAGTGCTCCAACACAGACATAAGATCTAACTTCGATTGAGGTTTCGCGAGGTACATGCTGACGGTGTGCGAAAGATCAATGTCTTCCAATCCAGGAAGTACTGAGAAGTCGAGTTCTGCACAGCCTAATTTTCTGAGTATTGTGACCAACTTGTCATTTTCATAACTTTGGGAGGTTAGGTCTAGGACCGTTTTGCCAAATGTAATAGATACTAGGGTGCCCGAGCTTGTTGGCAAGATTGGCCAGTCTTCAAGTGGTCGCAAGATCTTGGCACATTCTTCTTTCTTGTGACTACTGACTTTCCGATCTTGGAATGTTTTGTAGATGAGTTTCCATAAGAGAGTTAGCCATTCTCGAGAGGGATTAGAACCCGGCGCTGGATTCCACTGGATTGGCTTGTCAATGGCAAACCAGCTCGATGGCAAAAGATGAACCAGGTAAGGATCCAGACTACTGGTGTCAAAACGTTTGAAGATACCAGTTTGCTTTATGGGATCTCTCAGATGCTCCGAAAGCACAGCTACAAACTGTCTATGAAGAAAAAGCTCCTTCTGTCTTGGCACTAGATCCGAGAATGGAGTAAGAAACACTGGGTGATCAATGTCAAAGCGCCGTAACACTTCGTCTTCTGTCAGCAATAGAGGAAGACCGTGCAGACCTGTTACAAAACTTTTGCAGCCCATACAGTACTTAATCAGCAGCGCCAAGTTCGAAATGTCTTTCAACTTGGAATCTTTAATGGAGCAAGGAATTGCTCCGATCTTGCACTTGGCACTTCGCAGAAACTTTATGACAACATCTGGGGAAACGTTCTTAACAGAAACGCCCGCAGTTTTGAACTGTTTGAAGATGTTTGAAGACGAAAACACTAGAGGAAATCCAGTACTGAGTAACAGTTTTTCCATAGTATCATCTAAGTTGCTGAAATATGCTTGTTCATCCTCATCTTCTGAAATGGGCAACATCCAGAGACATGGAGTAGGTACAGTCCCAAGAGAAAACTCGATGGATTGGTCCAAAGGCGAAGGAGGTGAAGAGGAACTGGTAAGCTCATCCTGACCTTTGAGGACAGGTAGGACAGGCTTTGATGCAAGGTTTTTGCATACAGCTTGAGCAAATTCTTTCCAGTCGGTGTGGACGACGTCAGTATCTGGAAACAGACTTTGATACCATTTGAGACCAAAATGGACATCTCTTTTACTGATAAAAAACCATGGATTTCCTTCTCGAATTCCACTTATATGCTCGCGCACATTCAGCAGAAGTTTCACATATGCTGGAGCAAGAACCTCACTCTTTAGGAATTCATTCCATTCACTCCGAGCCCCGATTCCTTCTTGCTCCAGCCAAAGGTTTCTACGAGAATGGTCCAATGCAAACTGACCATTCACATGAACAGGGAGGCCAGTTTCAGCTGGTAAGGGCAAAGAACTGAAAACACGATGGGATTTACTGTGCTTTGACGTCTGCTGTCTAGTTTCCTGGATTTTCGAGTGCGCGTTCTTGAACCGGACACAAACTGCAAGTCCTCCATACGGAAGCAGCCCGAGGTATTTTCCATCTGGTATTGTATCTTCATCGATGTACTGCTCTGCGCCAAGACACTGATGGATAAGCCATTCTTCAATATTTTTCTGAGAGTCTGAAATCTTCATCAAGTAGGTAACCCCATAACATGGGATGTCCTTTGTCGACAGCCCCTTACAAAGTCTGACTTGTGAACTCATCTCTTGGAGTTTGATATTATTATCTTCAGAGATAGCAACTGTGACTTGACATTTTGTGTTCAGGTGGTTATCAATCACCGTAGATATTGTAACTTTTCGCACGTTGCTGAGAAACAGCAAAGTTTCCTTTGCTTCGGCTTCAAAGGCGTTCAGAAGGCGCTCAATATCAGCGTCATCAAAGTTTAACTTCGAAATTTCTGAGGCGTCTGCCATAGCTTTGGTTCTCAGCGGGAAGCGAAACATAGTGCAGCCTTCAAGAACGAAGAAGTCTTCTAAATATCCATTTAGTACGTCAGTGAAATCAGTTCTGAACTGAAAGTCTAATGGTTCCAGAAGTCTTCCTGGTGAATCTCTCGTGGCATCTGGTGCGTATTTGGCATGAGGATCGAGAATGCAGAGGGTGTTACCATTTGAAATAAAGCTCGGGCAGTCAGTCAGGTGGAAAACAGCACTAAAACCAATTCCATATTGGCCGGAAGCTTCATCGGTCTTACTACCTTGTCCCAATCTTTGGATTCCTTCGATATCTTCGTCACTGAAAGGACGGTTATTATAGATGCATAAAGCAGGGCCTTGTAACTGTTTCCATGTCTCATTTAATACATGCTCTGTTCCATGCTGTCTGGGATCATAAACAAAATGAACCTCTGTTGCTTGAGCGTTGTCAGCATTCTGCAGGATTTCTTTTAAGATTCCAGTATCACAAGGGTATGATGTCAGAATGTTCCTAAGGCTTGATGTTAAATGTTCCACTTGTCCAAAAGGTTTGCCCATGCAGCGTGAGTACTTGTTTAGAGTCACCTCTCTGATATTGTGAGCTCCCAGGGAATGAGCAAGTTTCGCAGAAATATCTGGATGCACGAACTGTGCATCATCGTTCTGCTGAAGCCACGGAGCATCATTGACCACAAGCTGACCAACTGGCCTCAGAACTTGTTCAGAATCAGGCATTGGTAAATGCTTGTAAAATACCCCAATCGTATTTTCGCCCAGTTCAGAAATTTCATCGAGAAAGGCTTTGGTGGTCTTGAATTCGGACTGTGAAAGTGGCTGACCTTGCTTTCTTTCTTGGAAGGAAAAAAGAGCTTCGATGAAATCATCGGCTCCAAACGTCTTCCTAACGCCACAGGCTTCAAAAAGCTCTCTGAATTCTATGGCAAGTTCCTGTGGCAGGTGATACAAAAATGGATCGCCATGGCCATTCCAATCAAATGCTACCTGTTTGGTACCAACGAATTTAGAATCTACAAAAATCCAAGGCCTTTCTTGAATAATCTCTAAAATAGCTTGCTTTTCTGGTGTTTGGAGTTTGTCTTGGAGGTAACGATACACACTAAAGCAGATTTCTCGTATACAGTGCCAGTCAATTTTCGTTCTCTTCATCCGGGTGGCTTGGACGGCAGATGATAGCTGGAAAAGGACATCCTCTGTTTCAATGTTTTTGTCAGCTATCCCAAGGAGCTTAAGGCATTGAGGTGTGAGCTTTCCACATCCAGTTTCGGATTTCTCATCTAGAATAGCCTTGCTTGTCCCAAGAAGGTGTAAGAGTTCATTAGAATACAGATTCACTGGAGCCAACAAGGCAATTCCGCGCTTGCTTGGCTTGTAACTTCCTTTCCATGGAATGCAATAATTCGTCGGTTGATCCAATACTGGAAGAAAACTTATGCTGCGTAGAAGCTCCACTTCAGATTGACTAGGAACGCCGAGCTTTGGGAGATTCAAATTAAGATACCTTATTAAGCTTTGAATGCGTTTTATGGCCCTCTGTTTATCGTTTTTCATTTTGACAATCGAGGTTGTCCGCTCACAAATTTCTTGCCACGAGAGAAGGTCTTCCACCATCCCTAGCTTTCTTAGGACAACAAGTCTTTCTTCGGTTGAAATTAAGTCCCCAAATGGAAATCGATGCTCGTCAGAGGAATAAAGTTCTGCAGCTTCTCCATTTGGGTCGATCAATGATTTTGGTGAAACAAGGACTTGTCCGTCTGGTGATGATGGTATACAGCATTTGTCCAAAAGAAACGTAGCAAAATGAGTGGAACCCTTAAGGTACTCGTCTAGGACAAAAGATATGACTGACTCTATTATTTCAATAGAGAAGTTACTTATGGTTTCAAAGAAGATGTCTTTTAGAAACTTCTCTAGCGTAATTGTGCGTTTGGCTAACTCTTGTTCTAGTCCAGCTTTGATGTACGCGTCGTGAACAAACGGAGGCAGGTCAACAACTTGATATCCGCTCTCATCCATGATGATGTAAAACTCTGGGATTCTACGTACTTTCTCATCTATGTGTACTCCTTCCGCTATGGGCACCCATTTGCTCGAGCTGCGCATCAAAGGAGCCGACGATTCACTTAATCGTTGATAGACGCTGTTAACGAATCGTTTCCATATCTTTGACAGTGAAATGGCTGGATCTGGCCAGAGCACTTCAAAGTGAAAATCACCGACTTTTCCTTCTTTGCTTAGCTTTACTAAGACTTCCAAAAGCTGTACGTAAGCTATGGAAGCAGCATCTTCAAGAAGCGTTTGATTCCAGAGAATCTCGAATGGCTTTAGTGGTCCATATTCAGCTAAGGTGTCTTCCCACAGTCCACGTCGGTTTGTGGTAACAGCAAAGCAACCATTTACGTGAACTGGCAGCCCCGTTTCTAGGGAAAGCGGCAAGGAAAAGAAGGCCTCTCCATTGACAGCCTTCGGTGTCAGCAATCTGGGTTTGTCTTCGGAAAAAGAAAGCAAGGCAGCTACTCCCGCTTGGGAGACGAGTCCTTTGAGTTTCCCTTCCTCGGTGGCTGAAAGATCAATGGACAAGTTACGGCCACTTGAAAATGAAGCTAACCACACTTGGTAATTTGTCTCTGTTGCCCTGGTCTTTAGCCATTTACAAGGATAAAGATGTGATTCAAGAGAAATGATGCAAGATTCTTGAAGCGCCTGCGTGGAGTGTGTATTATCTATACTAAGATAAGAATCACTTTTGGAGCGCGAAGAAGGATTTCTTGAAATGGTTTCAACGATGTCTTTCTTGAGTTCGAAAAGTAGATTTAACTTGGGTTCATTGGAGGATGCTTCCATTTCATAAAATTCCAGTTTCTTGACATTATTTACGAACAGTAGGAGATTTGATGCATTTTCACGAAATGCACAAAGTAGTTGTTTTAATGCTTCTTCGTCGTAATACTTGTGGGAAATTTCACTTGTTTCAGCCTGCTCTTTTGTTCTGAGAGGAAATCTGAATAGCGTACCTTCGTAGTGGAATTCTCCATCCAAGTTTTTTACTTGACATTGAAATATGTTGTGATAAGGCAGAAACTGGTCTGAAAATGTAACCAAAGCTTTGGGATTTTTCTTTAAGTTCAATCGAATGCCTGGTCTGGTCTTGTCTTTGATGAGATGCCCAAGGTGGTTTGTTTGGGGATCAAAAACGACAAGAAATTCGCGACTCACAAAGCTAGGAATATCAGTAATATTGTAAGTGGTGCAGAATCCCAGACCAAAGCGACCAATCTTATTCAGTGAGTCCATTTTGGTGGCACCAGCCAATTTGTTGATATTTTCGAAGTCAGTGTCCGTGAAGACTGCGTTATTGTACGCCCACAAAGCGGGACCTTGAGCTGTGGCCATTCCCGGTGAGAAGAGGCGCTCACAAGGGTTTTCTCTCCAATCAATTAGAAACTTAACTTCGCTTGCACCAGCATCATCCGCATTCTGTATCAACTCCTTGAAGAGACAAATTCCATCCTGGTATTCCTTTAGGATATTTTGAAGTCTCGTTGTGACAGGTTCATGAGGACCTGTCTGCTCGAATCCTAAAGTTTCAACGAAGTTCAAGCTCCTGTTCAAGGGCTGAACTCCAAGAAGTTGCAAAGTGCGCTTCGGAATACTTTCGTGAGCTACATTCATAAAGCTGAGGTCGTCATCTTCTTGGATGATTGTATCACAGTAGCTAACCTCGTCTAACGGCTTGAGGCAGAGCCTGTCGTCATTTGTTTGAATAGGGATAAACACTTTGCTTTTTAGATTGTCTGGCAGTGGTCTTCCATTGTTTGTAGAATAATGCAAAATCTCCGTGACTAGATAAAGATCATGCTTGGCTTCCATTTTGTGCTTTTTCGCCAGATGTGCTTCACGCATGATAGGCAAGACATCCAATATGTCTTCTTCTCCAAAAGACTCCCTTACTCCGCAATTCATCATCAAGTCGCTGTACTTTCTAAATTCCTCGGGGACAGTCACGAGGTAGGGTTTAAGATCGAACGGACAAGTATTGTGGAACGCAACACGGTTTGGGAGAGTAAATCCTGAACCACTCCATACCCAAGGACCAAAGCTAGTACTTTTCAAGGCAGCAGAAGTTTCTGGAAGCATATTTGGAGCCGAGAGGTAATCGTAGATTTCACGTACCATTGTTTGGAACTTGAGCGTCTCAACTTCATGAGGTTTCTTGGTGTGACCCCTCCATTGCTTCACAGCTATTCGTAACTGCTCTAAAACAGACGTTACAGGAGGTGGACTTTCCCAACCAAATGCTTTCTTCAGCTTCTTGTTTACAGCTACTTGGACTATTGGCATTGTGGAGCCTACCAAAAAAGCTACATCCATGTCACGCATTTCGCTTGGGCTGTAAAAAAATTGTGAGCTTGTGAACCATGCCATTGTTGAAGGGTATTTTGCAGGTGGTTCCCTAGACACAGGAAGCCACTGAAACCTGCAAAGTGCTTGTTTTAAGGTCATCTTTTGACCGGTTTCCTGGTCTACGATTACTTCAGTATCCATTAGGTAAAAATTTTCGTTCAGAAAATTGAGGAGGGCAGCCGCTCTCTTTGTTGCCTTTTCTTCGTGCATGTCTACTATCTGTTTAGCGATGGTAAGAGCATCTTGTCCATCAAGAGAACGGCTTCTTCTCAGCCCTAGGAAAACTCGAAGCAGGCTGAGAGTGTGCGAGGTAGAAAATTCTTCAGAGGGAAATGCTGACGGTTCGCCATCGAATAGGTGCTTCAAGATTTCATCCGCGGGATCAAAAAGCTCACAAGGGGCTTTGAACTTATCGTTTGCAACAGGGACGAACTTGAGAGTTCTAAGGTGGTCTGGGAAAGATCGATTTTCGCTGGAAAGCACTGGTAGCCTATTCAGCACCCACGTCATTAATGCAGTTACTTGACTTCTGGTGTAAAATGTTTGCTTATCTATATGTGGAAAAACCTGGAAGAAAATAGAAAAAGATCATCATATGAAGCCCCATGACAGTCAACTCTTATGAAGTCCACAAACAAGAACGAAAGTTGTTCGTCTTGGCCTTTGCAATAGGCCATTTGCATGATGGCGTAATTTACTACCACTATAGCAGAATGCTTTGCGTGGCTTCTATTGTCAGGCAAATTTTACCAATTGTCTCTTTATTCCCAGAAGAGTAGAAAAATCTGAATAACAAAGCATTTTGACAAAGCATTCTTGTAGTGGTAGTAAAATGACGCCATCATGCAAATGGTCTATTCTGTTAATTTACGGGCAGTTTGGAAGGTTCATAAATGTTAAAGTTGGACAATAACACAGATCATTAACAATTACCTTTTCAATTAAAAAATTTGACATGTTTAGTATTCGGACTGGCAACCGTCGTAGCAGTTGATACGAATCTTCGTCGGCAGCAGATATAATCTGGTTAGAATCTGGAATAAGAATATCACCTATAGGGAAAAAAAGAAGACTGTTGGGAAGGGAATAATAAGAATGAAAGAAAAACGCAATTAGGCTATGTCTTCATTGCTATCTTGACATATCATATTTTTTTATTACTTAATAAAATAAAATAAAGACAAACCTGGAAGGCTGAGACGCGGTGGGGCAACATCAAGCTTTCCTCCCCTTAGAGTCCCTCCAGGATGAAGGGACGTCACAGTTCCATCGACAGCTTCAAAGATTGGTAAAGACATTAGAGTGACTATCTCGTCATCTGAAGGATTTCTAAGACTGGAGAGAAAGGCGCGTAATGCTCTTTTCTCGTCTAAGGATAACGAGGAAAGTGGGGTATCAGCGTCTTCTTCGATAACGGACGATAAAACCTGAAGATTAAAAAGCGTTAGGATTTGTAAGGTAATAGAACAAAAGAAACTTTAACCCCTTTTTGCGTTCGCAAAATAGTGTACCCTCCCTTCATCGACCCAAACCCGCTAAAAACATCTCTGCCCCAGCCAAAACTGACAAAAATGAACGCTCCCTTAAAGTTCGGTAGAAGACATGAAATTTAGCTTTATAGAAGCCAAAACACCAGAAGCCTGGATTTGGGTTAGTTTGCAATGCATTGGCACTTACCTTCAAGACTCCAGATGGAGTTGGTGGCTCTAAGTGTCTTCTTAAGTCCAAGTGGTCACAAAACATTGGAATATGAGACACCACAACGCATCCCGCGCGCTGAAGAGCGCCGATCACGTTTCTCGGGAGTGCCGCAAAGTGGGACGATCCCTGTATCGCTGAATGATTGTTCTTGATCTTAATAAGGTGCTTGGATTCAGTGCGTTTGGCCGTCATAGGAACAAGCGGAACACCCTCAAATAAGCTTAGGTCATTTGAATACTCCGTGCGAAGCCAGGACCAAAGGCCTTTTAACCAAACCTCGCCAGCTTGTTCGTCTTTTGGGTCCCACGGAACAACAACTGAGTCGCCGCGCCACTCATCTGGTAGAGCATCCTTCAGAAGACCAGGCACCAAAAACGGGGCAAAAAACACAAGTTGCGTCGGGGAGATGACACTGGTGTTCTGCTTTTCGGCATCCACAGCCACAGACCTAAGTAATGCCAGAATCGATTCGTTTACCTCGCTGTCAAGGAATCTGTTCCCGGAGCTTGGTATCAAGGTATGAGGGTGTGATCTTGAAGACACAAACACGGCTCTCCCAGGATTGGCATCAAAGCTGTTTGAATGAAATTCTGTGAAAGTTTTATCTGCAAGAGGCAGCAAAGGCAGACCTTCTAAGTCTTCCAGATCTCCATCTTTCATGACAAATTCAAGGATCCTAATTTTTTCGCATCTGTCGATGGAAGTCCAGTTCATTCGTTTTCTGGTCATACTGATTTCCCGCCCACGGTTTGGCACATATTCTGTAGTGTCTTTTAGGACACCACGTACATACGCTGGGGTTATTTCTTGTATCGATTCAACGTGTGCTACGAGGTAATCGTCAACAGCCTGGAGAGCATGATCTAAAAATAAATAAATTCGAGCAAATTTAAACAGTAATATTAAGCCTCTTATAAAATAACAAATCTGAATACATAAACTTGTATAGGTCAATGACTAAATGAGTAGGAATTCTTATAAGAACAATATTTGGATCACAAATTTCGAACTTCCTCGGTAGTATAGTGGTGAGTATCCCCGCCTGTCACGCGGGAGACCGGGGTTCGATTCCCCGCCGGGGAGAGGAATTTTTTTTTTTATTTATTATTATTTTAATTAATTTATATTTTAAATAAATAAATAAATATTAATTGGTTAATTAATTTATTATTATTATTAGTTTAATTCAATTTATTTTATTTTTATTTCTTATATTTTTCCAGTTTTTATCCATTCATTCATATTTTATTGTTTAAACCCTTTCTTCTGTAAGTCATTTTTATTGCAGAAAGTTTATTTTTGGAAGTATATTTATTTGATAGGTAAAATCCCCATAATAAAATACCAATTTTGGGTTCTCTGTGTTTCTAATGGACCGTAATGGAATTACTCATACCTGGTAAACTCACAACTGGTTGATTTGCTTTGATAAGGCACTTCACCACAGCAGATCTCACTTCCGGTCTAGTCTTAGCTGAGGTACGGGGCAGCCTATTCAACACTGCATCCTTAAGAGCAATCCACTTTCCCCCTTCTGCTTCAGTCCAAAAAACAGCTTTGTCGGCTAGCTCATTGAAGAAAGGCTCCAGAATTAGCTTCCAGTGTCCTTGAATACGGTCCAAATCAGGTAAAATTGAGCTCACAACCGGAAGTACTTCGTAAACAGGATACTGGGATTGGGTCAGGTTTGTAATAAAATGAGCATATGCCTTGCTTAGGACATCGGTCAGAAGAAAATTATTCCAGAAAGCTGTATCATCATTTTGACACTCAGCTCCAGGCCATTTCAGGTTTCGCCGATTGTCTGTGACTCCAAAGGTGCCATGAATGTGAACCGAAAGGCCTGTGCGACAGTCAGACTCAGGGGGGAGGGGAAGAAACGAAAATACTCTTCCCGTTGCGGGTTTTGTTTGAGACAGAGAAGCTGCAACTCCTGCCCAAGGAAGAAGATGCAGCTGGGCGGACATGTCGAGAAGATTTTGATCTTCGCTTCCAACTCTGTTCAGAACCATAAACTTGTGCTCCTGCTCGAGCTTCCCATTTTTCCTTTCTTCAAAAACCATTTCGTAAGTCATTTCATAGGGTTTATTAGATCTCTCTAGTGCAGTCTGGATGAACTTTTTTCTCATTGCTCTTATGGACGACTTCAGACTTTCCTTGATTGTAATTGAAAAAGTTTCTTTTTCCTTTTCACTTCGTGTAGTTTCGTAAAAACGTATCGTTTCGATATTTTTCAGAAATAATAAAAGAATCGGTGCTTCTTCTATTAGTGAATCAAATAGCGCCTTGACTTTAGCACCAGAATATGGCTTTACCGAAACCCTGGATGGCCATTTCCTTAAAGGGAAACGAAATAGGGTGCCATTTAAGATTCCTGACGAGATCCTGCAGCCTAGGACATCCTCGTAAGGAGCAAACTGGTCCTCGTACCGCGTGAGTAAGGAGTCTCTCAGATCAAAACGTCGTCCTGTTTCTCCAGCACCGAAAAACGTCTCTTGTGGGTCAAGGAAAGCAATGAAATGGTCACTGACGACGCTTGGCAAATCTGGAAAGCAATGATAGCAAAGCAAACCATTAACATCAGGCAAAGGAACCGTTAGAAACTCAAAGAGTACACCAAAAAGAAATACAAGTTAGGTTCTGTTAGTTATCGCTCCCAGTTCCTCAACCTTCTATAAATTTTCGTCCAAAAAAAGGTAGAGGCACCAGGGACTAGGATTGTTCTGTAAACATCATCAGTACCGTTTGATGCTATAATAAATTGGATTGAATTTGGGAAACGTAGCCTGCTTGGTCAAATCCTTCAAGGTGGAAAAATACCTCTCGATAGATTACACTATCAGTGCAAAACCAACAATAATTTTGAAAGTAGGTTGTTTTCATCTCTGATGTTTATGAAAAATATCACGGTCTTAGTTATTGATGGTATTGATGTGTCACTAGTTAATTCCTTACCTGTCACGTGATAAACAGAATTGAAACCAACACCAAATCTGCCGGCAGACAGAGGATCAAGTCGCTTGTTTCCTTGCATGATACCCTCGATCCCATGCCAGTCCTTTGCCTTGAAGAGCCCATTATTGTAGACGTACAGAGCAGGACCTTGAAACTTGTACAAGTCGGGGTGGAAGAGTGAGGTACTACCAAAAGCATTGTCACGTGAGTCGAACAGGAATTTGACCTCTGTTGCACCAGCATCGTCAGCGTTTTGAATCAGTTCCTAGAAGGTAATGAATATGAAACCTTCATATAACCCCAAATTAACGACCATTCTAGGGTCGTTGCATTTCATGATCCAACTTTGCCTAAAGTGCTGTTAAACTAGGCAATTTTCCTTGCAACTTGTCTCGCGATTTTGTTGCACAAGTTGCACGAGACATTGCCTAGTGTAGCATACCAAAAGTGTCTTTCTGAGTTCTACTTCTCGCAAGGGTTACGGCAACAAAATTGCGAGACACTGTCTCGTGCACATTGCCTTGTGTAACAGCACCTTTACGCGTGCTCGCAGTTTGACATTTTCTGATCCATGCTGGACAGAACAAGTCCAACATGTCTTGCTTAGTCAAGGACTGGACGAAGCCTTTTGATTTACTCAAACTTTATCCAACTGAAAACTCCTTTTCACTAAAAAGACTCTAATTTATAGGTCATCCTTAAATTTAAACAAAGCTGTTGATGACTGAGTACAACATCCCATGATTTCTTATTTTCATCAGGTTATTTTTTAAAATGTTGAATTTTCCCAGGCACTTTTACACTGCAGTTCAGTGGACCCAAGAAAAAGAGCTTGCTCATTAGAAACGTAGTAATAAACTAGCAGTTTTAACTACTATTATGTGATTTAACTTCACAGGTAGTTGAGAAAAACATAATGTAGTGGCGCATGGAATAAACTACATCGCAGGATAGTAATAAAATTCACGTTTTCTACTTGTTTTGATTTTGTTAGACAATGGAAAGTCACGCGCAAAACAAGCTTACTGCTGGACACTTTACCTTCAATATTTGCCCTCCATCAGGATAACCTTCCAATATACGACGCAGGACAGCCGTTAGGGACGGTCTTCTTTGTCCGTATGATTGCCCTACATGATAAAGAACGGTTTCACTTTGAATGGAATATTCAGTATATACGGTTCAAGTCATAAGACAGAGAGAATAATATAGGGATAAATAGTGATTTAGATTTCAATAAACAATGACAACAATACAATAAAATATCAATCATTCGTGATGGTTTTCCAGTACATTAGCACAAATTAAAATTACAACACCAGAGAATCCTTCAAGTTGGATTCCAAATGCAGAGCATTGCAAAGTAGTACAGTTACATCTTCATTTGGTCACCAAAAAAATCAATGTTTGTGTTCCACTGAATTACTTTTGAACTGCATTCTTGAGGCAAGTTCGTAGAAAGCTACAAGATGGCGTCTTCTTTTGATTTCGAAGAATTCCTTCCCTGAAATCTTTTTACAAACTTTCCATTCCATCGACAAACGATCTCCCAGTGACACATCTTCTCTTTAGAAAGAGTCGCATGCAGATATGTCAATCAATACCAGCGAAGTTTTCAGAGAGATGGACAGGTGTTTTGTACACAATTCGATGACAACATTGAAACGCCAGGTAGAGCGTCCTTGACGACCCACTCCCTTAAGTAGAAACCGTTAAAAGGGACCGAGAGAGCTTGGGTATGATGCCAGGAACCACATAACAAGCATTTCAATTCAAATGAAATAAACAGAAGGATCATGATGTAACACAGGCAACCGATGCACCTTATTTGTGGCAAATTAAAACTAGAAAAAATTTATAAGTAAAATCTACCGAGATACTATTCGACAAAGTACTTTAGTCTATAGCATCAATAGCCTCTTTAAAAAATTAGGTAAATTAAATATCCTTTTAGCAACTTAGCTGGCAAGTCCAAAGAACCATTTGAAATAATAAAAGTCCATATCATTTAAGAATTCAGCGTTCGCATTTGACTATAAAAGAGGTTTGTTTGGAATCGACAGACAAGTGAAGACACTTCGCTTGTACTATTTTATCGGCTTAACTTTATTAGTGGGAGGTAGTTGACTTTTAATGAGTAAAAGGCGATAATTGGTGTGCTCTGTTAATGGAATGCCCTACACTTTACTTGACAATACTGTTGAGTAAACAATCTTCGCAAAGAAGAACTTGGAATCCCCTGGTTTAAACGCTACAACTATACGAGGAATATCATTAATATTCTCCCTGTCATTGCTAAATGAGCAGGAATTCTGTAATGATGACATGAGATGGTGGAAATGCAACATCAGTCATCAGTAACATGAAGATAGGGTTCTTACCTTGTATCTGCCGAACCCGGTCCATAACAAATGATTACGATTTAATAAAGGTCAGCTATAGCCCTTAACTCGACAAATATGCATCCTCAGACCCTCACCTAAGACAAAAGTTAGGAAACGTTCGGATATTCGTAACTTTACTTCGCCAGAAACAGAAAAAACTATCACCTTTTTTTGGTTGTCAGTGCTTTTACAAAGTAAATTATGAGCTATGTTCATAATTTTACTCTGACAATATCAATAGCATCTTTGATATAAGACTTTAAACAACGTAACAATAAAGATTAACCAATTGCTAATTTTTTGGTGCGAAGTTAAGATTTATGCAAACTAAACTCAGTGTTAATAATCCAAATTAAAATTATTGTTAACTATGTGGCAAGACTTGGCTCGCGTCCTCTTTACACTCTAACACCCACAACTTATGAACATTTTAAAAACTATACCAACAATATAACAATATATGAGCCACTTGCCTGGTTTTGCTAGTTTTATATTGTCGACGAAAGCTCAGTTTGACATACCGTTGTTTACAGAATCTTTGGCAAAGTTTCTTCACAAAGTTTTCGAAAACAAAGGTGAAGATTTGAAAGGTTTCTTCAAGTATGTATGTCGAACTGTCAGTGGTTTAATGAAAAGCCAATGAATTTTTTTTAGTTCTAGAACACGCGACAAGTATTTTCGTATATTAATGGTAATTCATTAAGTTTCGACAAGCCATGTCAGTCAGGGATCACTAAACACATTTGTATGTAAATTCTACACAGTTTGATCAATATTTTAGATGTTAAAGTCATGACTGTGAAGCTCCGAAAACATTGTGTATCAAGGTTCGCTAATCTAATATTAAAAACTATCCTGAAAACTGCGAACATAAAAATAAATTTTCAAAAATTTTTAATAATTTTTTTTAAAAATAATAAACCACACAAGAATATAATATAATAATATAATAATAATAATAATAATATTATTATATAATAATAATTATAATATAATATAATATAATA
>WUAP02153786.1:0-10587 GCA_015163945.2 Stichodactyla helianthus
ATGAGTGGGAAACGTACGTTACTGACTTACAGCACGTACACGGTACGGTATGCAGTAACACTGAAATGGCTTCCCATTGTTTTCATTAGATTCATCCAATCACAACGCGCTGTGATTCATGGCTATGGTAAACTACAGCACTGCTACGGTATGGCTACGAATACGGCGAATCGTTTTCCAACTGTGACATGGGATTTTATATTTACAGTCTATCTATTTTGCAACTACATGCTCACCTGTCGAGCTAAAGTCCCATTGCCAGCATGACAAAACCCCGTCCCCTCCGGTACTTAGTAGTTTTTGCGAGTCTCCTGTAAAGCATACGTGACTGACTCCACCCTTACGGTAATGATGCGCAGGAATCTTGATCATCCGGTCCTGAAAAGAGGAAAACAGTTAAAACCCTTGTAAGAGGTTAAAATGAAGGTAATACAGGTTAACCAGATTTCTTTCTGATTTTCTTAATAGTAATCATTTACAATTATTGACCCAATATATTTTCTCCAGTCATAGATCCATCTTCCTTTCCTTTCCTTTATCCATCTATCCATCCATCCATCCTCCCTTCCCTTAATAATCCATCCTTATTCCCTTTTTCTTTCCCTTCCTACATCCATCCATCCATCCATCCATCCATCCATCCATCCATCCATCCATCCATCCATCCTCCCTTCCATTCTTCCATTCATCTATCCAATCTTCATTTCTTACCAAAGCGCCGACAGCTCTCATTATAATTTGGCCATCAGTTCCCGCACTAGCAACCCACCGCAGATGGCAAGATAAGGCCAGTTCACCGCCATTAAGATCGTGTCCCATGTAAGCATATGAAGGCTCTAGTACTGAGATCGTGCTAGATTTATCCTGTTGAGAAAACCATATCATAGAGACAGCCATTCCGAGTTGATTATGAATGTCAGTAAACTACAGAGAAGTAAAGACAAAGATCTTCAGTTTTAACAAATTTCGTACGAGTTGAAAACGGTGCCTTGGAACCTCAAATAGCATCAGTTATCAAACACACTAACTAAACATTTTGGGTATCAGTATTTTTTTGGTTTTAGAACTTACAACACGAACGTACCGTAGTGACAGTGTCCGTGGTTATTTATTCACCACTATCACATCCCATAATGCTTTGCGTTTTGGGGGTAACTGGAAAGAAAAATGTTCGAAAAATCAAAACTTTCCACACAGATGTTGAGTATATTTGCTATTATCATTGAAAAATCGAGTATCAGTTTTAATCAGAGTTAATTCCGCACGCACAGGAGGATCAAAAGTTTGGTGTTACAGACAATGTATGGACTTACGAAAAGATGTCTTGACATTTAAACATAAACCTGTTCAAATTTCTTTCTTTCTGGTTTTTGGTGATACAACTATAAGTGTTTTTAGCTGGTTTTTCTTTAATTCTATATAACCTTCATGGTAATATAAACTATTTTATCTCGTTCTGTCCCCCCAAAAAACACAAAGCATTATGGAGATGTGAAAATGGTAAATGCACTAAGGTTACAGCCATTCCTGTACCTTGACCATGCCATCTGCCATCATTTTTCAGATTTGTACGAAATTTGCCATTTGAAAGACGCATGGCAGCGTTAAATTTCCCACTAATACAAGCAAAAATTCGTTTCATTATTTAACATTTACCCGAGGTTCCTGTGTCAATGCTAGCTTCACTAACTCTTTATGATTGTGAGCTACAGCTATTGCTGTCTGTGGTGAGGTGATTGCAACGCTATAGACAGGTCCTGTCAGCTTGTGCGAGGAGAACTTGATTGCTTCTGGACGATATAGCAACGCTTTGTTGAAAAACGCATCTTTTGGATCTGAAGAGAAAACAGAAAAGTCTATACATTAACACTGCAGTAGAAAAAGCTTCTTTCACAGGTTTGCGCATTGCTGAATGTTTTTAGTGGTAAAACATGTAAAAACAAAGACCTTTGGAGCATGGGTATGAGGTCACTAATACCTTAGTACAAAGCTTTTGCTGTTATGAAACAGTATGGTCAATCCAACAGGGCTAGGCTCCAATCTAAGGTGAATGCCCAAAGATCTAATAGGAATTTAGAAGTTGAATTTTTTTGGAGGGAGAAAAACAGGAAAAAACCCTCAAAGTGCAGGAGAGAACCAACAAACAACTCTATTCACATGTGATAGCAGGTCCAGGGATTGAACCTGTGACCCCAGCAGTGAGAGGCAGCGCATTAACAGCACACACCACCCTTCCCAGTGAAGGGAAGACCCAAAGTACTGACTCACAGTTATCTGATACCAGTGTATGGAGTCTTTTTAGCTAAGATTAGACATCTAATTGATGTATTTTTTTCTTTCTGTCTGACTGCCCTGGACAACCAAAAACTCCAAGATTGATCAATACTCACTGCAGTACAGGATGTCCTTGTTGACCTCAAACTCCACCATGTGATTGCCATATGAATGTGAATCACTATGGTTGTATGCCACTACTACCTTCCATGGACCTTGGCCGTCATTCTCTCTTACATTCAGGCAAGAAATGGATGTTACAGTGCCAGGAACATCTATAAAATTATGTTAACAAAACAATTTTTGAAAAACATGCACAGGGCAACAGAAGAGATATTGACTTTAGTGTTGCATTCGAAACATTCTTATTGTGATAGCAGAGGTATATTATCCAACCAATTGAGTATTTATCTGCACCCCAATTTTTCACTTCTAAACAAAGTCGACTTGAGAATCACTGTTTCATTATACCTGTGTGGCCAAGCACTTTGAAATTGTTGGTAACCCTTGCATCACAAACAAACACATGACCATCACTGGATCCTGTGACATATATCTGTCCTGCCAAGTCATACCTATGGTGACAAACAAACAAGACAAAATACAGTTTAAAACAATTACATATAATAACAGACAACAGTCTTGATAAAACAAGGGAGAATTTTCTTATTATATGGCTTCCATTTTTAGCAAGGGTGTAGAGTATATATAATATCAAGGAGAAAGTACATCTCTAGCATCTACACAATGGACAAAGATCTTACTACTTCTAGGGCTTCTAGACATAAAGAAAATACTAAGATACAAACTTTCCCAGACTCCTCTTTAAATCCTATGTGCTTGCAGCTGTATATGTAGAGGATCAGGTTGGGGGAGGCAGGCAGAGGATATAGGGGGTTGAAAGATATTTACAAAAATTGTTTGAAGAACAAGTGACTGTGTTTCTGTAAAATGAAATAATCTATCAAAGGAATTTAGAATAAATTTACCTTAACTGCAGTACAGGTCCTTTATGGAGGTGCACACAGTAAATAAGGCGTGGTTGAGATACTGTTGTTATTTCTATAAAGTAGACAGAACCATTGGCTGTGCCAATAGCTACAGTACTTGATGAGGGACAGCATGCTAAGCAGGTTGCCTGTCAATACAATACCGATTATCAAAATAATTAGAGTATGTTGGAGAAAATGTTCTATAAAATTAATACCAGTGTCTTACATGGCAATCCAAAGGTAATTGACCCTCAAACAAAGAGGTTTCTATGTTCCATACTTGAAGAAGACCATTGGACCTGCACGTCTGGAAAAACAAATTTAAAATAACTGACTGTGAAATTTATTTTTAGAACAATGAATAAATGGGAAACACTCATTCATTCATGCATGCTCACTCATCCACTCAGCAACTGCACTAAATCTGTTTTATTTTCAAGAACAAATACAAGACTCTTAGTTCATTACCTCATTTAGCTGGGAGCTAGGAGCTGGGGAAATTTTGATGCTGATGCACCTGGACATGCAATATTTTTTGCCATGATGATACAAAGTAAACCAGAATATCTCAAGAATCACATACTTTTGTGTACTTACCACACAATACTCTGAACCACCCAGTAAGCAATCTACTCCAACAAACTCTACATTGCTGATATCAAAGAGCTTTGTAATCTGTAGTTCATTAGGCTGGAACAACTGTATACTTCCCTGTGGGATCAGTGTGAAATACAGTTTATTAATGATCAGTAAGGTAACTTCAATTTAACATGAAGATTCTCATAGTTTTGCCCTAATCTGGGTCCATGTTCTAAAACCTGTCAAGAAGATCAGGAATAAAAAAGTAGTGTTGCACACAGGTTTTTAATCAGGGGTACCAGCTTGCGATTTAGTTAAACTGGCACCATCATACAACTTTCTGGAAGCTGGTACTCCTGGGATTCTGATGAGCAAACTTACCTTGGTACTGCCGACAGCTAGCTCAGTGTAATTAGTTGACCAGGCAAGACTGGTGATTGGTGCTTCTGTATCTGTCTTACTAAGAACCTTGACTACAGGACCATTGACATCTAAACACCTTAGAATACCATCCTGTTAAAACCACAAGAAATGAAAAAAATAATTGTACAAAATGTAACACCTCTTAGACCAATCAATACCAGAATTTCATTTGCCAATCCAAGATCTAAGGCAATTTAGACAGTATTTTCAATTATTTTTATAACCACATGTTAAATTGTATTTTTTGTACCTGACCACCAGCATAGAGACCAGACTTGTGGAGTGCAAGACAGTTTGTACATCCATGGGTTAGACCATCACTGGAAACATCATTTTCATTTTCTATAATGTAAAAATAAATATGTCTATAAATCCCCTTGTCTAATGGGAAACTGTTCACATATCTTGTCCTTGCAAATCCCACCCTAATAAGGCATGCTGTTACAAAAGGCAATTTTCCTTGCAACTGGTCTCACAATTTTGTTGCAAGTTGCAAAACATTACCTAGTGTAACATACCAAAAGTGTCTTGCTGAGTTGTACTCTTTGTAGTGCTTGTGGCAACAAAATTTCAAGACACTTTTGGTGTCACACTAGGCAATGTCTCGTGCAACTTGTCTTGTAATAAAATTGCAAGAAAAATTGCAAGGAAAATTGCCTAGTGTAACAGCACCTTACAGAAGACAGTTGTTTCCTTACCCTCTTCAGGTAGTGATTCCATAGTATTTTTGCGCATTAGATGGGATATGGTGTCTGTTCTGTGTCTTTCACTACTTGTTTTTGGTGTTGCCACTACTTTGATGGTACAGACATCAGGATCAACTCTCAGTAACTGTCCACCAGAACACCCACAGTAGATCAATCCACTGGGTGTCCAACAGTGACTGACTGGCTCACACCGTGCTACCTTATCACCTGTAAATATAAATTATAGACAAATAAAATCCAAGTCTACAACATGAACATCTTAAGAGAATCTAATACCAACTACTTTAGATCATGATTAGGAAAAAAGGAATATAACTGCATGGTAAGCTTTAGCTGCTAGAAGAAATTCTAAACAATATGTCTGCTTCAAAGTTGTCAAGCTATCAATATTAGTAAAGCTGACCTGGTTCATAGTCTTTAGCTTCAGGGCCAACAATACCAGCAATAGCAGCTTTAGTCAGTCTGAATTCCTCTGTTGTAAATGCTCTTCCCATTCTACTAATAGAATGCTGTAGATTTTCAAATTCTCCATCCTCTGGGGTACCATCTGCAGGAGGCAGCTTAAATACACTAAGAATAAAACAGCTTGTCAAATGAGATGACAAATGGTGTAGGAAATTTCTTAGGAAGTCTCAGTTCATCACTGGAGTTGGAGCCTTTATATCATTTGTACAGACGAATATGGGATGTCTGACTTCAAGTTGAAATAACTGGCTTTACCTTGAGGTGAGAGTGTGTTTATCATTCAGCTGCTCAACTTGCCAAACAGTTAGCAGCTCTTTACCAATAATACACAACTGTCTCCAGTTAACAGGGTTAAATGACAAGTTACTGCATGACTGATGATGTACATTGAATGAACACAGCTTGGCATTATTAACCCAATTCCTGCATAAAACAGAAAATTGTGTAAATAAGTTAAAAAATATTGGATAACTCATGTGCCAAGATATATTTTTTAAAAGTACACATTAGTCTTTTGACTGAAGATTTATCTGTAAATTTGCCAGACACATTGTACAATAATATGGTGAATTTTTAGACTTTCCTTTCATGAGCTTACCAGATTATTAACTGGAAATCAGGAAGACCAGAAAAACTGGCAAATATAGAGCTGTTATTGGCAAAAGCCAATGCTGAATAGCCAAGTTTAGCACCATCTAGAAATAAGTTATAAAAAGATAGATATACATTTGTTTTTTTTTTCTTCGTGAAAATTATACCATGGCTATCAAATTCCAAGTAAAAGCCCTGGATGTCACATCTGTTAATGATATTAGAATGGTGTGCTTAGAAATTTAGATTGAAACCTACCTTTTAGTACTGCCCGAGGGTTATTAAAGTCAGGAAACATATAAATAAAGATCTGGGGATTAGCCTTCAGTTCAGAAAAAGCATACAAGTTGTATGTAGGGTTTGTAGTTAAGGCACTGATACCATCGCCAGGAGTAGGTAAGAATGCTTTTGTTTTGTCTTTAATGTTAATAAACTTTACATTGTTTCCACAGATGAAGCACATTGTGTCTTTGTTAACGAAACTTGTTGCACCACCGTCATAGCCTTGGGCCCAGCTACAAATAATGAAAATGAACAATTGACAAGAAAAAGTATTAATCTATAAACACTAAGCTTATATATTTAGCAATAAAGTACATCTATGTACATTATGGGGAAACATATCCATTATTCCAATATAAAAACGGAAAAACTGCCATATTTATTCACATTGGAGTATCTAAAATAAGACCTAAATAACAACAGCTGAAGTTACGCTTACAGAAGTTCATTAATAATATTATAAGAAAGCTCTCTGCAAACTGTAACACCAAACCAAGTTCTCGATAATTCAACTGCATCTTATGCGCATATATAGGAGAGACATTTTAAAAAGAATATAGCTTTATAGATTAAATTCTAGGCGAAGTACTAGTAAATTATTTTTGATCAAAAGCAGACGACACCAGCCTCTGTGTTGCGAGTTTACAACAAGTATAACTCGTTTCACGCGTTTAATTCGCAATATTTTGTAAAATTAACTAACGAAGGCATATTTAAAGGCTAACCTGAGCTCCAAAGTCCCAAACTGGTCCATTTAAAACCAAAAAATAAGTGAAAATCGGAGCCCAACTTGATTATAACTTCACACTTCACCAGCAGTACATTTATCAGTTCTCCTTTTGTTGCTATGGTGATTGATGACTGCTGGCCATAGTCACCGCGGACGTCCCTTGTATTAGTCTCTCACGGTCAATGCAAACCACAGCTTTCCTAGCTTTCCACTTTAAAAAATGAGTTTTGTTGTTAAAAAAAAGAGGAAAAAGTTAGGGTCTGTTTGGTAGTATGGGTTATTTTTGACTGTTACGATGTTAGTTTTCTTACAGAGGAAATAGATTCATGGAAATGCGCTGTTTATAATTGTAGGTTTGTTATCTGTTCAGTTTGCATTTCTGATTTTCCGGCTTATTTAGGGACAGTAGTTGGACCCATTGTTGTGGTTAAATTTCATTGAATAGACAGGAAGCCATGCAAAATAAAATAAGATAAGATAAAGTAAAGTGTAAACCTGACTACGAAAAGAAAAAACGAATGAAAGAAGTAAAGGAAAAAGAAATGAAAGCAAATTCTGGTTACCCTCCCTCTTTCACTATGTTTTCATTATCTCCCCCTTTATTATCCAATACTTAACCTACAAAAAGATGCCCTTCTGCATTGAATTGTTCTAATAATACGAACAGAAGTTTTTGCTTTTATTTTCCGAGCCTGTACAGTAGAGAGTGGAGACGGCAGTTAGTCTAGAGCACCGGAAGTCACTGGAGGCGTGGCAGACAAATTTTGCCGCTTGATAAACAAGGTCATTGAATCACTGTAAGTTAGTTCGCCACTTATCTCTTGTCTTGCCCTAGAACTCCACACTACAGGATAAGCTGTTTTATCCAGCTTTTGGCATTACCGAAAGACATTGGAAGAGAACAATAACTGGATTTCTCCTGAACACAGCAGTAAAAAATTCATGGAAAAGTCTGAAGAAAACTTGCTGAAAGACGCCAAAAGATTACTCGCTGTCAACGCTACAGAACAGAAAAGATTGGAGAAATTCCACAAGTATATTGATAGGAAAAAGAAAGAAAAGGAAAAATTCATATCAAGAGCACAGAGGGATGCGATTTTGAAGTTTTATGAATCCTCTGGCAAAGGTTTTGAGGGAATTGCGCATACAGAGAAGATTGAGAAAGTCAAAGGTCTTAACCGCTTGAGGGCTGTCGTTTCAAGTGACGCTGTTTTACAAAATCCCGAAGCAAAACCCAGCGAAAGAAGCGATAACAAAAGACAAAACAAAAAGTTATCATTACAAGAAAGGTCTTCCAAAGTTATGCTACCAGAATTAGACTTTTCACACTTTTTAACACGTAAAAACAAGCCGTTTAGACGAACAAGAAGCTGGTCTAGCCCAACACTTGTTTGTCGACTCGAGGACCTCGGCTCAAGAGAAAACAGAAAAGAACAAAGAGGAGGCCCTCTTTTTGATAAACCAAAAGGTCGGAGTCCATCTGTGAGTTGTGTAGAAAAGAATTCCATTCAAGAGAAATGCAAGGACAACGGAGTTGAAGAAAAACCTAAGAAACCATTATCGGCCATTCTGCCGCCATTGGTTTTGCCTCCTCTACATTTACAACGAAGACTGAGTCTCAAAGAACAAAATAAAAATATGTACAAGAACGATAATTCAACAAGTGATGATAAAAGCTACAAAAAGCAATGCGAAGAACTTTCTGACTGTAGATATTTAAGGATATACCATCCTTGACACGGTAAACGCGTCACACACGAAGTATTTCATAAGGAGGCTAACTTAAGCTTATCAATCATTAGTTATTACAGTAATTCGTTCTTGTTTTCTTTGCTGTGAAAACAAACTTTTCAAATTAGTTAATAACATCTTTGTAATTTTGCTTATCTTTCTTTGCTGATGGAACGACACGTAGATACTTAATGTTCTCCTGTTCTCAGTCGATATTTTTGGTTATGAACGAAATTTCTACGTGTTTTTGGATTATAGATACAAAACAAGGTCAAATGTACAAAAGATTTTCGGGAAACATAAGAAGTTGTTTTAAATAAATCTTTCAACACCTGTAAATGAATCCCATTGATGCATCTTTATGCACTGGACAAATGAAACCCTCGAACCCCGACCTCAGGGTGGGGAATTATCGGTAACGCTCCGAGAACGGGCATGAAAATGCACTTTCAACGGTGTAAAGGGGTCTTCCTTTTTTCGTGGGTGCCCCCCCCCTCCCCCAATCTCTCGGCCCTCGCTAACCCCTGAATTTAACAGAGTACGTGGGTGTTGAATTCCGTCCCGGTCTCGTGATGGGTATGGCAAAGAACAACTCAAGTGTCATTATTTTGTCTTACCAGCAAACATTTTAATTAAACCATCATAGATTTGTATTTCTGCTTTGAAAGTAAACTAAATTTTTTCACTTTATCATCACTGGGCACCCAGGCTGAATTCAGTAGTTTCGAGACCTAGGGCATCCGCCTTCGTCATTAAACTTTCCAAAACTCAGTTATCCACATGCTAAGTCTAACAGCAACACATAGCTCTCACTAAAACATCAATACTTTAAGTATCACACCAAAAAGCGTGGGAAAAATACATCCTTTTATTATAAATATTAGGGGGCGGAATTTTTTTTTATTGCTTTCTAAGTCTGATAAAAGTTCTCAGATCAAAGAGCCCGTGTGAAGATCCCAAGAAGTCTCTCCATCATTAGTGTTTAGTTTCACCAGACTTCCACTTGCTGGTCTGTTTTTCCCCTCTGACCATTCAAACAAAAGCCTAAGAAAATGACAGAAAGTAAGCTTAATTTTGAAACTTCAAAGTAATGTTAAAATTTATCAAAAAATGTTTAAGACCTAAGCAAAATGCTGCATGCCAATTTAGGTATATATTCCATTGTTTTGCAGGCTGAAAGTATTTGCAAATGATCTCATGGTATGGCATCATTCATACGCTTGCATCATTTTCTTCTGCCATGCTGTTTTTTAAAAATGGAAAATATATGAAACATGATACTTACTCAGTGACATATTCTAAAGGTGTCCACTGACTAAAGTCTGCATTCGACATGTTCTTTCTGTTCATGGGTGTATCTAGAGTCATTCTATAAGGACAATATTTTATTGTTTAGCTATGTATTTGAAGGGGCTTTATAGTAATCACTCTACAACGATGTATAACTGGCAGCAGTTAAATATGAACATCCCCAATAGGCCATTTGCACAAACAAGTCTCATGAGCACAACCCCCTTAGAACCAGTGTCAAAATGAACTCCAGAAATGGTAAGAGCATCTCAGTATTAATAAGAAGGTGAAGTTTCAGTTCAAAATGATTGACACAGGAGAAATGTCAGGAAATATGAAATCAAAATTTTATTAGGATTTGTAATTGGGAAAATGTGTTGGACAGCAAGCTTGTGCAGTCCAGTACATTTTCCATACAAACTCTTAGAACGTGAATAATAATAAATAGGAGCCCAGAAAAAATTCTGAGCTCCAGGTGGGATTCGAACCCACGACCCTCCGTTTTCTAGTCGGATGCTCTAAC
>WUAP02153797.1:0-10586 GCA_015163945.2 Stichodactyla helianthus
GGATAATTAGGCGGTCTTCTTTGATGTAATTAGGTTCGGCTCATGGAAAGTTCGACGTCTGAACCGGGCCTAAAAGAGCTTCCATTTTCACACCTTGTTTCGGGTAATGCTTCCACGTTTGGGAGTGGTACATTCTATATTAATTACTAAATAATATTCAAATACAGCACCAACTTTTCAGCAAAACTTATTCTTTATCTTTTCATTTCAGCCTCTTTTATATAAAAATTTAACTGGAGACTTTTTCTTTGCATTTTTAAAGTTATCGAGAGAACTAGAGTGGTTTTCATTTACCCGTGAAACAAAGTGTACTAATTAGAGTGTAATAGTCAGATAGACACGATAAAAAACAAAAGAACCGAGGTGTAATAAAGCGTAATACCCTAAAGTGTATTTCACGGGTTAATGAAAACCACTCTACACTGGGCTATCTTAGAATTTTAAATAAGGGAAAAGTGCATGCAATAGTCACAGAAACCACAGATTAAGAACTCCACTTTGCATCGGAGGTCTGTCCTACCATCTCGGATGTATAACGCGTAAGTCATGCGAGGATCGTCTCCCATGAGGGGGAACTTAATTTCTCATGCGTGCTGCTCGTTCCCGCCTCATATTGAGGGATACAACACGAAGGGGACCTCGACACACAGGGTAAGCCAATCTTTTCACGCTTCTGCTACTCAGACCAATCCGGACGCGCCACGTTTTCCAGGGTTTTGGTTCTCTTCCATCAAATTTACGACGGTCTGAGTTTGTTTTCTTGATGTCTAAAGGAGTGGCTACGGTAACAGTAACAAAAAAGCTATCGGGACACAGTATTTCAAACGGCGCACAGACATTTGCTTTCTTGTTTTATTTTTCCTAAGTGTACAAAAACAACTCTTCTCTTCGTTGTTTGAAAATAATAAGGTTTGCTGTTAAACTGAAATTGATATTTCAAATTATTTAAATACAAAAACTATAATTCTTCTTTCGGTTGTTTAGAAGCTGTTGCTTTTTCGTTCACGAATTTGATAAAGCCGTCTAATTGTCTTTCACCTTCAAACTTTATAGGATTCTTTTTATCCTTCGCTGTAGCGAGATAAATAGTAGGGAAGCCCTCTGCAGTGTAACCCGCGGGAAGATCATTGGCTGTGGCATCCATCTTGGCAATGACTACGCTTTTGTTGTCTTTGAAATGTTTACCGACCTTCTTGTAAATAGGCTCAAGTGCTTTACAGTGGCCGCACCAAGGGGCGTATAGCTCAATAAGGACGTCCGTTGACGTGTCCATGACAATGTCATCGAAAGACTTGCCGACAACTATCTTGACTGGGCCATCGTTAGACTTGGGGATAGGCTGAGATTTGATAACAGGCTTGAGATTACCTGAAAAAATAAACGGTTAGATCACTGATAATTGGCTACGTACAGTTACTAGCTATTTAAAACAACTATACCGCAAAAAGGAATGATGGCGGAAGAGAGGTCATATACGAAGCATCTTCATAAAAATTCTACAGTAGTTATGGGCTCCTGCTGTACAAAAGAAGACGGTACCCCCAATGCCGCTTACTTTTTCTCCTACTTACTTTGTCTCTCTCTCTCGATTTTTTTTTTCCATTTTCATTTTCATTTTTATTTTCGTGTTTCTGAGTTGCCGCAGCCGCCTCCCAACTTGAATAAGCTTTTACTCAAAGTTGCACACTCATTCAAATCCAAGAAGGGACTAATGACAGGACGTACCACAACAGGCTTTGTGGCCCGTCAAGTTTGAATGTGCACGCAATCGTAAGCAAAAGGTATAGAGCTGAAGTTAAGTTGTAACGTATTTCCGGGTCCATTGCCTAACAAAATAAACCGAAATAAAGCCAATAATGTAAAAAATATTGTACACAACACATCTTCAACTTATCTGTTTCTGCCATGAAGGTTACGAAAAATCTTCACAAGAGTGCTTTTTCATTTTGGACCCTTTTCATACGAGTGACGTCCCACTTCAAAGCTCTATACTCTTACTGAGAAATCGAAAAAGTTTACTCCTAACTTACCTGCTTTAAACTCTTCAATAAATTCCCTGAAGGAATCTTCGGAGAATTCTTCATCTGGCTCCATTCTGTATCGTCTACCCTTCTCATCAAAACAACCAACACTGATCTCTTCACCGGAGTCATCGAGACCCAAGTCTTTTAGTTTGTCCTGGAAATCGTCCTCGTTAGCAATAGCAAAAGTTATGTCCCGGTGATCCTTAGCTACCTCGAGCACCTTGGCGCGCCAGAACTGGGTAGCTGTTCATTGTGAAGAAAATGGAAGATTATTTCCATAAGATTCCACAACCACTTACAAGATATAAAACCTATAGCAGTATGGACATCAACAGGGGCTGGGAAAAAGAACGTTTTCAGCAACTCTTCAACCCATTTAAATCCAATTACAGCAAGTCAAAAAAGGAAAAGCAAGATACAACAACAGCAACAGAAACTAAAGCTTACCGACTCTGTTTTCAAATCCAAAGTCTACACCATAGTAGACCACACACAAAGGTCTGGCAGAATATTTCTTGTCCTGGTCATATGAATTAATTTGTCCTACAAGAGGTTTCCTCTTTTCCTTGTAGAATGCTTGGAGATTATCTGGGGTAGGCTCCTTGCCCTGTAAAAAGAAGGAGCAATCACTCATTTGCCTCTAAAAACAATTTTTTTTAACAGGATTGCATGGCAAAAAACTATCTAACAGAAAATACAGATTTAAAAGCACATTTAATTGAAAATTTTGCATTAACATCATAATGGTTGATAAAGTGGTTTTCGTATAAGTGGGAAACATACGGCGCGTACACGACACGGTACAGTACAGTAGGTCAAAGGCTGCCGGAAATGGCTTCCCGTCGTGCAATTATTTCTAATCAAAACTCTTCAGGGGCAGATCCAGGATATTTTCTAGGGAAGGGTGTGCCCGTAGTATCTGTATTAGCAATGAAAAGGGCATATAATATGGGTTTGTAAGGGCACTCCTTAGGGGGTATGCACGCCAAACACCCTCCTAAATCCGCCACTATCATGAAATTACCGTATTTTTCTCCAGTGTCGAGCAAAACCTCCTCTAGTCAGCAGACAGCACACTAACTAAAACACTGACAAAGTACTTAACACATACCTCAAATACAAAGTACTTTGGCTCATATTTAGAGCGGAATCGTTCTGGTTGAAAGAGAACAATAGAACTTTTCTTGACTTCAAAGTGTTTCTTTGCCGCACCATCAAAAGTGTGTACAAAGGTATATTCTTCTCGTATGTCATTATTAGCTTCAAGATATTTCTCCAGCAGTGGATCCTTTTCGTCACTGAAGAATCCAACAATGGTCACATCGTCTTTTTCTTTCATGATGTCTTTCACAGCCTTGAGGGAGGAGAGCAGACGAGAACTGGGGCCAACTTGATTACGCATGTATGAGGCAATAGCTGCAGAGAAAACAAAAACCTTTAGCATATTTTTAAGTCCAGTATTACATGTCAGCGAAAATAGAGTGCAGAACTAATACATTTCTCAGAGTAAGAAACAAAATAAAAGGTGAGTGCACACAGGTTTCTTTCTTTAGTTTGCGCACTATCTTTACTGCACACATAGATAAAAGAGCACCAGTATCGCACTAATATACTAATATTAATACCATCACTCCCCGTGAGGGACTCTTCTGTGAGGTTCACTGCACACACACTACCACTACATTCAATATTTACAATCATCACTCTCCATGAGGAACTCTTCCTTGAGGTTCACTGCACACACTCTATCACTTCATTCAGTATTTACAATCATCACTCTCCGTGACGGACTCTTCTGTGAGGTTCACTGCACACACTCTACCACTACATTTAATATTTACAATCATCACTCTCCGTGAGGGACTCTTCCATGAGGTTCACTGCACACACTCTACCACTACATTTAATATTTACAATCATCACTATCCGTGACGGACTCTTCTGTGAGGTTCACTGCACACACTCTACCACTACATTTAATATTTACAATCATCACTCTCTGTGAGGGACTCTTCTGTGAGGTTCACTGCACACATTCTACCACTACTTACATTTAATATTTACACCACACAAACTATCTGATCCCCACTGCAGTTTTCAACCTTGCAATGCCTCTAAATTCTTTGAACCTCCCCACCAGCCATAAATAATGGCCGCTTCCTTAATGTGAGTAATAGTGCTAATTGCAGCTAAATACATAATAATAATAATAATAATAATAATAATGATGATGATGATGATAATAATAATAATAATAATAATAATAACTTTAATATTTCATGAGGTGACAACATCACCATAATAGCGATTTTCATGAAGGACCTCAAAATATAACAGATTACAAAATACTAAATAATACAAATAAAATTATTAAGATAAAAAACTAATACTGATACTGAGTGAAAAAGACAAAAAGACACCCAAACTCAACAAGGTTTAGCTAACTTTTCCATTTCCATTCCAACATTTTTGAAACTTGTCCATAAAACACAGGTGAAGTTTCTCACCAACTTGTTCTTTTTATTTTTTTCTGATTTGTTGATTTTTGGTAGAAAAAAGTTTGGCACCACATCAAGCTTACTTTATGACCAAAATGACAGTATCATTTGAAAGAACTTGGCAAGACAATCTAAAATTTGAAGAGAAAACCTCCATTATGGCCATTTGTTACTAAAAATAGAACAAAGATTCAAGAACTTTGGGATTGAAATGGGAAATTTAGCCAAACCTTGTTGATTTCAGGACTGTCTTTTTGCCCACTGTGATAAGTTATTGTTTGATTGAAATGACTTCAAGCTTAATGGTTACCATATTGGTTTCTTTCTCCCTTGTACTCTGAAGGTTTTCCAGCCCTGAACACCTTTAAGGTAGGGTAGCCCTGGACATCATATTTTTTAGCCAGCTCTGTTTCCACAGTTGCGTCGACCTTGGCCAAAGTGATTGGTGGGTCATTCTTCTTCAACTCCTGTGCAGCTTTTTCATATTCTGGTGCTAGCGACTTACAATGCCCACACCTGATTAAAACAAAAAAGGTTCTAAAACATTTATACTGCAAAACCTGAATTCTTTTTTCATGCGCACCTGTAATGCTAATTTTTTTTACTAATGGAATATAAATGAAATATTACTAGAATGTTTTCTGTTTCTTATAAAAGTATCATATCTAGAAGATATCATTTTTATCCTTGACAAGTGATAACTTTGCCATTTCAATGACCACTCTATTATCAACCTAAAATGGGTAGCTGGTCAATTCGATACAGAGTCAATTCGATACAGATCAATTGGATACACCTTTTCTTATACCTCGATGTGTGTTTTATATCATGTTTAATGGTAGTGTATCAAATTGACCTACCATGTGTATCGAATTGACCCTGTATCAAATTGACCGGTATTCAACCTATGGCATGGTGGGCAATCATCTTGCATTGCTGGCCCATAGGGAAAAATGGCCCTTGCTCTTCTCCTTTCTCCTGCCCCTCCATCCAAAGGAGCTGATAATGCTGGCAATCATTAACTTCTCCCTCAAATTCAACAATTAGAAACATTGGGGTAGCTTGTAATCCAAATTAGGGCCTTCTCCCAAAAGGAATTTAGGCTTGAAAAACATTCACTTACCATGGTGCATAGAACTCCACCAACATAAGACTTTCTTTGTTGATGGTTTCATAAAAGTTGTGTTTCGTCAATGTTACAACAGCAGGAAGTGGAGGTTTCCAGTTTGGATCTGCACGCTTCTTCATGTAATCAATAATTCCTGTGAATGCAAATTGATACCAAAATTACTATTTGAGTAGGCAGGGAGCCCAAGCAAACACAAAATAAACCCCCTTATATTTTACATGTCACAAAAAATCTTTCTTCTTAATCTATAAACCTCTTGCAAATTGAAAGAGTCTAGTGACTGTTTTTTTTCCCTCTCTTATCATTACAATCCCTAAGAATGTCCCTAATTTCTTACCCATTTCATCTCTTGGGCCATCATAATCATAAACCTCGCCTTTCTTGAAAAATTTGAGAGTAGGATAGCCACTAACATCATATTTTTGAGCAAGGTCAGAATGGACAGTGGCATCAACTTTAGCAAATGAAACAGGTGGGTCATTGGTCTTCATTTTCTTGGCTGCCTTAGCATATTCAGGAGCCAGAGACTTGCAGTGGCCACACCTGAAGTCAAACAAATCCACATTTTTGTTCATTTATCAGCTATTTTGTTGATCACCAGGGACAGAGGAAATGAAATCAACTGTTCCTTTACAAATTATATTTGTACATTTTTTTGTCTTGTCATACTTTTTATTTGTATCCAAAAAAAGAGTTAAGAGTTGTTAAATTAGGCATCACTGGTGCAAATGCATGCTTTAATTAGGATTGTAAAATTCATGAATAATTAATGAGCAAAACACAATAGAAAATCATAACCCGTGTGGGAGTTTTTAAATCAGATAAAGAATCATCGTCATTTGCATTCCACTTTAACTTGGATTTTCTCAGCCAAAATTACTTAATTCGTTTTACAAAATCAGTACAACATGAAAATATAGTCCTAGACATTTCATAAGTGATATAAAGTATGAGCTGGAGGTCTCCCAGCAAACACATTCATGCATATGCAACTCAAGCAGAAAATCCATTGATAAAATATCAAAACCAAATATTCTTTTTATGAAATATCTGACATTATATCTATTTAAAAAGCTCATGAATAATTAATGAGGTTAACACAATAGAAATCATAGACCATGGAGGAGGTTTTAAATATGATAAAACATTGTCTTCATTTGCATTCATTGCTAATAATGGTTTTCAGAACTTCGGCAGATTTAGTGGGGAAACATGATTCCAGTGAACCCCCTCCCTAGGAAAATTATTTTAAAAAAGAAAATCATTGAGAGCAAATCTAATTTCATATCCACCCATGGAGAGTTTGAGGTAAGAATAACCTTGGCTTAGCCAGCCTGTCCATGACAGTTGTAAATACTCTGAAACTAGTTGTCTTCTGTTGATGAGATAGAGCATCATATTATCAAGAGGGACATCTGATCAAACACAGCTGATTGATTCAAAAGGAATTATGATAATGAAGGGCATGCTATAAAAGCACTACAAATTAGTATAGTTCCAAATGGGATTACACTACTCCAAAAATTCACTGAAGGACAGGACTAGGATATACTCTCCTATGCTTGGCATCCCATCCAATAACACTTGGGATTTCACATCCCCTCATGAGGATGGTCTGCATGGAAAGGTAGATATTTTCTGAAGCTTTGCAACATATGATCAAAGATTTAGAAACAATATATTCTATAACTACTGTCTCTGTACTATATTGCTAAAAGTGTGGAAACATAATGACATTATATTAATTAGCCATGCTGTTTTCAAGTGTTAGGAAAAATTTGGAAAATGGCCGCAGTTTGGGAATTTTCATTGTAAAAAGTAAAATCATAGTTGTTTTTCTAATAGAGACTTGAGTTTATTTGCACACACACAATCTAAGTTATAAAATTACAAGAAATCACACTTAAAATTAAAGAGAGAGAGAGAGAGAGAGAGAGAAAAAAGAGTGAATATTACAAATGTTAAGTATTAAGTGTGCAGAGGTGGTTAAAGTAGTTTAAACTTTCGAGTTAACCACCTTGAATAATATATAATCAAGATACAAGGTTCCAAGACATTAAATTATATTCAGGAAAGAAAGTATTACCCTGTGATAACATGGCAAAAAGAGATAGCATTTATGTTCCCTAATTTTTGCTTCTACAGGGCCATCAAATGGAGGGTAAAACACCAATATAAACTACCAAATATAAATCATTGCCTTTTGTTGCACCTTTTATTATTCTAAATTAAGGGATCTGAAAGAAATAATTGTTTTTGTTTGATTTCAAAACAACAATCAATGGCAGATGAATGCAGGCTAATTCTTTATCCAAAAAGTGGAGAAGAAAGTAGAAAGAAAATAAAATGAATGCAGCTGTTTTCTATTTGCAAAGTCTTCATAGTTAAGTAAGAAAATTAAGTAAATTACATTCAGTTAAGTGATTTTTCAAGATGCTAGGTAAAATAAATTGAAATGCATAAATATAAACAACTGCTTCTAGCTTCTTAAGTAAAATAAAAACAAGATCATGAAGACATTTAAGTAAAATTACCTCTTTTAGAACTATTTCAAGCATTCTACTGTAGAACAGTTGGTAAAATAGTTCTTAAGTAACAAAAAAACTTTCCTAATTCTGAAAACTTTTATAGAAATTAAATAACTGCACAAACTAAGAGAAAACTTTACTTACCAAGGAGCATAGAATTCTACAAGAATATCGTTGTTTTTTTCAATAACACCATCAAAGTTTTTATCAGTCAAAACCAGAACATCGTCTTCCTCTTTGACTTCGTCTTCGTTCACTGGCTTTTCTTCAGATTTACTTTCTTCTGATTCAGTAGCCTCGACAGGTTCTAGCTTCTCTTCTTTGGGTTCCTCTTCTGCATGCGATATACAAGCAGAAACAAGGAAAAGGAGGAATAAAACCCGGATAAGAATTTGCAGGGAAGCCATTATTGTGCTGCAGATTGGAGTACGAACACACACTGCTGAGGATTCCCTTTTTACAATGAAACGATTAGCCAATCAGCATGCGACATGTTATGCATTCTTTGACCAATCACAGCACGCAACGCGTCTGTCCCAGCTGAGGAGCCGCGCGTCCAGAAATACAAAAAAAAAAAAACATTAAATGAAATTTGGACAGTAATTTTTATTTAACCTTTTTACATTTATGTCACCAATCAAATTATTTTTAAAAACCTCTGGATGTCTTTCACATCTCGTTGCATCACATGATCAGAAGCGGCATTCGGTTTCATGATTATATGAAGCAGCTGGCTCGATTTGCTGAGATCCCTGCTTTCTCAATAAAAAATTGGGTCACACAAAATGACCAAATGAAAGTGTATTTGTTAGCACGAGAATCGTCGGGATTATCAGCAAAGAAAGCGCGAAGACGGATACGACGTAAAAGTAATTCAGTGTCTTTCTGGACCTGAAATTGATCGCATTTTTTTAGAAATAGGAATGAAATTCAAATGAACCGATGACCATATTCGCGATATTGGTGCGAATGACAACACTAAGCCGGTTTCCCGCCACTTTAACTCCAGTAACCATAATATTAGTCACATGCCTTTGGTGTTTGCTTAACTGGTTCGAATTGTGATTGTAAGGGATCGGTCATTTATTAGAAGGGGGTGGGGGCTGGTGCAAAAGTGGATGTGCCATGTTTGGTTTTTTCCTGACCCCCCTTTTTGTGATGCACAATTTGTTCTGACCCTCCCCTCTTCGTACATACATCACCAATTTCTGATGACAAAAGCTTTGCATAAATTTAGATAACCCCCCTTTTTCCTTGCACGAAAACTGGTGACCCCCGCTAATAAATGACCGGTCCCTAAGTCTAAAGAGATGCGCCCCAATTCATTGGGTACTCAACAGCCCAATGGTATGAATGAGCGGTTTTCCTTCTCTTAAAGCTATTGGTTCTTTTTTCCTCTCACTTTCCTTCTGATTGGTTAATTAACTTTCCCGCCTATATTTATATCTATTCTTGCCCGTAATTTACTCTTTTACTCCGACGAAGGGCGAAAGCTCAAAACGTCATTAAAGTATATTTCTCTTTTTTTCACGGTGTTACAGATTTCCTTTTATTGGTTATTGTATTCATTACACACCGACACAGCCTATACTAGTTTACTCGCTAGTTTCCAGTTGTATTTCAAATGGAATAGCTAACCATTGATGATATCCGAAATAGCCAACCATCAATTGGTTTAAGTTGTCATGTCAAATGAAATAGCTTGTCTCCCGCAGAGTGAAGTCTACTGCACGCATCGAGGGAGGGGTGGGTGGAGTTTTGTTTTCGCGCGAAAGGCCATGAAATCCAATCCACATCCAATCTCTGGACACCACATCGTGACATCGACCTGTAATTAAGGTGGTTTTCCCCCTTGTTTTTGCCTATATTTTTGGCTAAATGAATAGAGTTGAATATATACATCGATTTCTCAACACATATTTCTGGAAGTGATCCACTCATTTCATGAAATTCCCATAATTTTGATCATCTGAGCATTATTTGTGCTAAAGTCTTGCACTCCGGCGTGTACTTTACTACTTGTAATGTTTTAGCACTCCATAGTGAACTACTTGTTCTTACATGTGTTTTCGTTGATAAATAAATTTTTTTTTTAATTATTTTTAGGGGTGAAAATCGGCAATTTGGTATTTTTTAGTGGTTGCCAGAGAAAAATCAAGGTTAATTTAGAGAAATGGTGTTTTTAAGGAGTGTACATTTTTTTAAGAAGCAAGAATATATATCAGGAGGATCTACTACATGGTATTTTTTAGGTCGAATTTTTCACGGGTTGGTATTTTAAGGGTATTTTTTTCTGACGCGCATCCCTAACCTTACCACGAAGACCCAACCCCCCTCCCCCTGGAACTTATCCTAATTGTTAATAGCTACGTCAATAAAGATGGCTTCCAAATCCAAAACTGGAACT
>WUAP02153808.1:0-10583 GCA_015163945.2 Stichodactyla helianthus
GGAAATCCATACTGCGCCTCAGCTTTCAAGGGAATGTCTCGGGGGTATGGTTAGTGTGTTCACAGACTTTTTTGAATTAATTAACATAATTAACGTGGTTTCGAGCCCCGAGTTCTTCAATTTTCCTTTTTTTTTTTTTTATTTTTTATTTTTTAATTTAATTTTTTTCTATTCTTGTTTTATTTTGTTTTATTTTGTTTTATTTTATTTTATTTTTTCGGAAATCGACGAAACGTAGGATATTTAAAATGAGGTCTACTCAGTTCCCGTGGGGGTGGGGGTGGGGGTAGAGGGACATTTTGAATATCATCTTTCAACATGTCCTTCATAAAGTGAGTATCAAAAGTTTCAATCCATTAAATCCACTAAGTGTTTCATGGGAGGCCATCTTTTATGCAAGATCAAACCTGTGCACAGATATATTATCAGTGATATGAAAGAGTTTAACACAAAATTATAATCCTTGTAATATGTGTGCCATCCCGACTGAATTACTCAATACGTCGGAAATATTAGTAGAACGTAACTTGATTTGATTTGATTCCTGATACGATAAGCATCAAATATATGATTCTAAAATTAACATAGTGACAAACGTTAAATATGTGTTTAAGATTAAAAATTTCGTTGGAAGACAGGAAAGACAGGAATAAGAAGTCGATGAGGAATTAATTGTAATATGAATTTAAAGATGTTTCAAGCCGAAACGTTTGATATATTTGCTGATTGCTGGAAGATTGATATGTTGAAATGTGACCTCCAGACGGGAAAATATGGTCAGTGATATTCAAATCAGCTAATGACGTATTGGGTGGGTGACATTGGTTCATAATCCAGATGACAATGGCAGAGTAATCGTTGCTTGACTTTAGTGCTTTTGTTACACGTAACATCACTATTCATTCACCAAACTACGACATTTTAAGACAGCCATTTCCATAGGCTTAGTACAAATGCTTAGTCAAACTTGTGGCTATCTTAAACCCAAGTAAAGGAGAATATTAAGGTAAGAATTGAACTCTCTTAACAGCCAATACCTGAGGCGAATGATGGCTTATGCTATCAAAAGATACCGGTATATCATGCTCGTTCAATAGCCATCATCTGCTCAGACATGGATGATTTGGTTTTGCGTCTAGCGAGTGTAAGCAAAAATTTCATAGAAATTCTTTCAAATGCTGTCAATATTACTAAGAAAATACTCCATTGAAGGTCTACGAGGTTGTGTGTACTGGTATTTCCGTTAAATAAATAGGGATTCGTTTTGATTAGCGTGATATAAGCGAAATAAGATAGTCATTTGAGTGTTTACTTAAGATATTTTGCTTCATATTTGCCTCCGACATCAAAATGGTTTCGCCAAACCAGCCTTTGTGTTCGAAGCCTTCTTGAGATTTTTTAGAGTTCTTTATCTTTCAGCGTCGTTGTACCCCTATCCAGAGATGAATTGCATCCAATGAGGCTATTTCCGGCGAAAAAAGTTCTAAAATTCAACCTTCTATAAACGTACAGATTGAGCAAGAATGTGAAAAGAACTATTCTCAAAGTCTTTCTCATATAGCCCACCCTATAACACAACTTATTTATCCAGTTTAAGTTTTCAGAAGTTATTTGTAGTTTCAGCAAGCCGTAGGTAGTATTTTTATCTGCAAGGCCATAAGATCACATACTTGAATTGGGTGACTTTATTGTCTTGACAAGAGCATTGAATACTGGCATATTTCAAGATGGCTCACCATAAAGGCCAGTGCCTCGGCTGTCCTTTGACGTCCAATATTGTCTGTTGTGTCTGTGAGAGCAAAATTCTGTTTTTCTAAGTTTTATTTTTAAAGTATGAATATAATCCTTTTGCTTTAATTATCAAATTTTAAAATACAGAGGAAAAAGTAATACAAGTTCGTAATTGTTTCTTCAGAATTTAATTCCTGACTGAAGACACAAGAGAAGTTTTGTTTTTGAATTTTTTGCTCAGGAAACGGAAGCGATTCAAGCCACAATAACTTGGAGTTATTATTCCATTGTCATTCAGTGTTTTGTTTTATTTTTAGGGAAATCTCGACAGAGAAAAAACCACAGGATCCCGAATACGCTCTGTTTGAACAAGAAATGTAAAACCGTCACGCTTCAATATTTTATGTCGCGTCACGCATATTGTGAGCTTTATTTCATTGTGTCACGCGGTCGAGCATAACTGAATTGTTTACAAGAGGAAAAGGATTTCATTTACCTTGAGGAATATTGCTTTTTCTACGTTAAGCCTCGTTGAAGTTTGTAACGCTATCCACTGCACGTTGAGTCACGATTAACTGCAATGTCAGGAAAGAAGAACACGAAGCTGAGTCGTTCTTTTCCTGCTCGGGTAAAAAACGAAAACAAATCTCGTCAGCCGCTGCCGTTCAAAAGGTGAGAAAGTGCTAACATTTTCGATTAACCCTGACTTGTATTCGTCCATTTTTGTCAAAAGGTTAAGAGGGATTTGATTGGATACGCATGCCTAGCATTGGCGGTAAAAATAGCCAGTTTAAAAGTTTAGCTACAATTCTTTGTGCGCAGAGTGCTGAAACATCGGTAAATTTGACTTATTTCGAATACAAATTCAAAATACAAATAAACTCGTTTGTTTAGAAAGAAAAATAGTAATGTTGTATATGCGCATGTGTGCATAGGAGCTAGAGCCCGCAATCCATTCGGTCAGCAGACACAGACCCTCAAATTGCAGTCAGCGTACTAACTTACTCTGTCTAATTACGCGCCTTATAAATTTCTGTGGCTAGGTTTGCTGATTTCTTGACATTAAAGCGAAAGAAGAAAAAAGACGATGGTTCTAGTTCACTGGACAAACAAGCTTGGTTTCACGGGAAGATCAATGCTGAATACGCCGAAATGGTTTTGAAAAAGAATGGTGAATTTCTGGTTCGTGAAGACCCAGCGACGCCTGGTGCTTGTTTTATCGCTGTGCGAACCAAAGAAACTGCGCTTCATCTTGCGATTAACAAACTCAAATCCTCTAAGGGTACTCGATTTAAATACAGAATCGAAGACTCTGACTTTGTATTCGATAGTATATCGGAACTGATTCGGTTTTATGTGAACGAGCGGCGTCCGGTGAGCATCCGACCACCTGCCGTAATAACCATCGCTGTCAGTCGTGAAGCAGCCTTGCTGTCGGAAGAGGATTTTAGGGGAAGGTTTGCTACGGCAGGAAGCGCGCGAATCAATCGAGCAACGAGAAAGCTAGAGAGGAAGACTAGTGATCCGATTCTGTCCAAACGAGTCCCTTCAAAACTATACGAAGAAATCGATGCACAAGATATCTTAGACACCCGGGAAAACCTGGATACTCCGGTATTAGAACGAACCAAGTCTAGTTCTGATCCCCCAAGCATGTCCGTTGATGATACAGCCGCTGTCAAGATCGCAAAAAATCGAAAAATCGAAGAACTGAAGTCTCATGCAGCGCCTAGATCGCGCTCATTGGATAATGTACTCGATGACAATCGATCTTCCTCTTCTATTGTTAATGAGACAGCGAACTCTACTTACGACAGTCCACGGAGTATGACAATACCAAGCAGCATCAACAGCAACACTCCATACTCACAACAAGAGAAGAAACGTAAAAACGTGGACAAAAGTCTATTCGAAACGGATACGGATTACGCTGTTCCTTCGTCTATCCCATTACCCGATGACGACGACGAAGTGTCACGCAACCCCGAACACTGTGACATGGTCTATGATGTACCGCCCTCAAAACCTAGCTTAGACAAAGAAGTTCCGCGTGACAATGACACGACTTATATGAATCAGTCTGACATGAGTAACGCACTCAACAATGTCACACAATCCCAAGAGAAGATTCAGAAAGGACGACATGATATTTATCTGACAGTCGTGAAAACGTTGCGTGACAAATTAATACGACCTTTCTTACAACATGACTGCGTGACGCTTGCCAGTCACTTAACTAAAGCCGATTTGGAAGTCGTGTGGAATGATACAGAGGATCAAGAAGATGAGGATGGTGGTGCTAAGGGACTTGAGAAACTGGTTCTACCGCAAGGTCGCGAGAAGAGGTGTACAGTTCTGCAAAGGTAAGTTATATTCTACTGGTGGTAAAAGCGTTTAAGCTCCGCAAAATATGCCAAAGCGTAAACATGAATGGTGCCGTGTCCAGCGGTAAATTTATGCGCAAAAGCTATGCGCATCGGGAGACCTGAAAAGGTGGTGCTAGTGTCAGAAAATCCATAAAGAATAGCAACAGTTCTAGTTTACCTTAATAGACCTTTACGGCTTGGGTCTTGGTCTGTTTTCCCATTACAGGTCATGTGTCATTCCCCTGGGTTTAATTTCTTTGTTTAATGGTAACGCTTGAGAAGATACATTAATATGGATGTACCTCACATGAAGAAACTTCTCCCCAAGAGGATGACACGTGGTCTGAAATGGGAAAACATTACGTCACAGCTAGACGAAAAGGTCTATTGCGTAACCAAAATTAAAACAGGTTTTGACATTCATCTTGTAGATATCAGAACTTGACGATATGGGTTAGTTCCCTTGTGATTGCCGCTGGGGGGACAGCATCGCGGACTCAGATAATTACTAAGCTCATCGAGCTAGCGGATGTTTTGAGTGACAAACAAGGAAATCTTGTCTCTTTCATGGCTGTTATTGATGGACTTGCCTCACCTCAGGTACGTAATACCTTGGTTACCAAGGAAATAGGAATCCAATCATTTTTTTGTTTGGATATGCAGAATTGTCATTTCGAAATATTGCTAAAAGATAAAGGAACAAAATAATAGGGTCAACACTTGGACGGTGTTTCTGGAGTCTCTGGGCTCGACGTCCGGAATTGTCCTATTTCATTATGACTTCACGGCTTAATTATGAGGGGGACAGAATTATCGAAAAAATAGAAATTTGAACAAGCATAATTAATCGTTCTGTTAAGAAAAGTTTCTTCTTAAATTCTTTAAATTCAAATATAAGATGTACTGACGTGTAATACACAATAATTACTGTATTTGGTGGCTTTTTTGCTTTTCTACGGTCCACAAAACGCATTTCATATCGAATTTCTTTGTGTTGTTACTTTTTGTCCCCATCCCACGACCATGATTCTTAGCGTTTAAACGACAGATTATTTTTCATCTGTAGATCAGCGGACTTCACCATACCTGGTCATGCTTACAGCATCAATACTCAAATTCAGCGATCATTTATAACAGCACCTTGAAGCCACTCGCGGAACTCTTATCAACAGGTGCTCCGAGCCCCTTCCCAGGAGTGTGCTTACCGTATGTGGTCCCTCTAGCCAGGCTACTTGAATCGACCAGTGAGACTGATCTGGAAGACTGGTACCAGGATAAAGAAGACCGAGGGCTAGAAATAATGCTGGCTCACCTTAGCTCAGGTAGGACTCTTATCCAGCAAACAGAAACCTTCAAAGAGGAAGCCACTGAGAGATTAAAGCTACAAGAGGAGAGCTCTGACTTAATGGACTACTTTCGACAAGGAATTAATGTTGGCGATCTTTTAGGAGTTCATAAGGATCCCATCTTAAGGACACAAAAGTTAAAGACTTTGCTGACGTGGTTGGCTGAGAACGCTGAACAAGGAAACAAGATTTAGAATATTAGGATAATAATAATATTAGATATTATGTAATGAATATCAAGTAATATAATATTTTTTTATTGATTTAATTGAGCAAAAATAGTGTAATGAAAAGTACAAGAGTTCAGCAATCAAGTGGAATATTTAAATCAATTTGGTTCATTTGTATCAAATTTGAGGGGGCTGGGGAGAGGTGCCTGGCCTCTCTGATTTCCTCTTCTCCCCAACCCCCTCTCGGGCTTCTAACACCTACATGAGCTGATAGCATTTGTGTGCAGTGAAAGATATCACGGCATTGTATTTATGTAAAGTGCCCCTTAAGTCGAAAATAGAAAATTTTTCTACCCGATAAAAATACTTTCAAGAGGCAACTATTTTTCTATTCTCCTATGTGTTTGGTGAATTACAAAAGTGTAAGTTTTAAGTGTTGTACATTTTATGACAATAATTACTGTAGCTAAGGTTGTGTTACAAGAATATAGGATTGTAAAAAATATTTTCGGTGTCGTGCCGGCCCATATGCAACATTCTCAATGCATATCGTGGTGTTTGATGTCTAATTACAGAGAATAGTGCAGAACAGCTGGATCTCTGGACGAATCAACTGCTTCCACGTTTTGATTGACTAAAACTGTTTACTTAAGTGAAATTACACTGCAAATCAAAAAACCGTTGGTACTACAAATATCTCAGGAACGTTTCTCGACCAATCAGAAACGTAGTTGTTATCTTTGCGGTTACAGAGCAATTTCTGATTGGCTAAAAACAGTAGAAACACTCCTGAAATATTTCCAAGGGCCCACGGCTTTTTTGATTCGCACTGTAATATCAAGGATCATTATGTCTTAAACTATAAAGAAAGGATTATCAACATACTATAGGGTGTAATGTTTTCCCACTTCAGACCACGAGTCAACCTTTGTTTGAGTTTCATACATATTAACGTTCTTCTCAAGCGTTTCCGAGAAACAAAGAGATAAAAGCCAAGGGAATCCCAAATGGAAAACATGCGCAAAGTAAAGAAGTCTACTGAACCCACAATTCCATGCGGAATGAGTTGGTTACCAATGTCCCTAATGAACTTTTTAAAGGCGAATTGTTGACTTTTATAAATCGTATATTAAAAGTACAAAGATATTTAACCTGAAAAATGCTTATAAAACCTTGTTTAGAATGCTTGCGTACAGCATTTTCAGTATAGTATATACTATCTACATACGCATAAAAGTATAAAAGCCGTAACCATCATGCAACGGGGAAATCGCACCGTGTGTCCACTCGCGGAACTGTTACGCGCGACGTCGCAAAAGTAGACCGTTTCTACTTCGCGCGCAACAGTTGCACGTATGGACACACGGAGCGATTTCCCCGTTGCAAGCAATGTCGTTCCTTTCAATTCTTTGTTTTTCTTGGGTCGTTTAGTCGGGAAAAAAGAAGACTATCTTTTTTCAGATCAGTTAGTATTGGGAGTGCTAGGGCCTGATGGTTCGATCCTGCGCCGCTGCTTGAAACGTCAGCAAGTCCACAGCAATGACAAGTATCCAAAGCATCAACTGTTTGGTGATCCAAAGCCATAAATCCAGGGGAAATGTTTTGGCAGTTTGTTATCACTATTCAAGGCTCGCAATTGCGGGCCTGTGTGCTTTTTTTAAAGGCTGTAAATTGGTTCACAGCTATGCCATAGTGGAACTTCCATGTAGCCGGGCGGACCTTCATTGATGTTTTCTATAAACAGAAAAAAATGTTTTGTTATGATCAATAGTATCTCAATTCACAAGCGATCTTCTACGAGTTAGCAATGTTCTACTGACCCACATGGTTCCCTGCTAGTCGAACCTCCATGAAGTTGGGCGGACCTTCATTGATGTTTTCCAGTATCAAAAGTTAAGATAACTTTACGCAGTTAAGATAACTTTTTTTTCTTTCCAAAAAGTGGGAGGTTAAGCCCCCCAGCCCCTTCCCCTCCACGGGCCCTGTCTCAATTCACAAGCGATCTTCTACGAGTTAGCAATGTTCTACTGACCCACATGGTTCGCTGCTAGTCGAACCTCCATGAAGTTGGGCGGACCTTCATTGATGTTTTCCACAACTGAAATAAAGCCATAATTAATAAGATCAGTCAAAGTGTGTGGTATGATCAATAGTATCTCACAGGGCCCGCGGAGCAAGTGGGGGGGGGGGGGGGGGGGTGGCGGTATAACAAGATAAGAAAAAATTACGGGGTTCAAGAAACTTTTTTTTTGTTGAGAAAAGGGGGGGGGTTAAGCCCACCCCCCAGCCCCTCCCCCTCCACGGGCCCTGTCTCAATTCACAAGCGATCTTCTACGAGTTAGCAATGTTCTACTGACCCACAACGTTCGCTGCTTCGATTTCATCGTTTTCAACTGGAATTCGTCCAGTTATCATTTGTCTAATGACAATGAATTCCCTTATTAGCCATTCTTTGATTCGTGACAAAGAAAATTCCCCCAGAAAGCTCACAACTCTTGACACGATGGTGCGAAGGCGGGACCAGAGGCGGACAAGAGCTAAACGGAAAAGAGCATGCAGTTAATTCACTTGAACTAATTCCTAATAACTACCGAGTAAAGTGTTCTTCCCTAAGTTAGACACGTTGAAAGCAATGTTAAATGATAAGCGGTGATTGTTAAAATCTAACTCAATCTAGGTTTAACTCAGTCTAAACACGACTTTAGTAAGTTGATAAATAATTTGTGGAAACAAAATTTAAAGTATCTTTTGTCGAGTTACAAGACTCATTTAAATCAACCGAAGCTGAACGCCTTTCACCTTTATTATTAAAAAAAAAAAAGTTATCTTAAATTAATATTCATAAGAAATTATTAACTGGAAAAGACGGGAAATCGCCCAGCTAATAAATCAGTCAATCACACGCCGACAGAATATAATAAACTTCAAGATGTGACTTGTTACGTAAGAAAGCTGATAAAGCTTAATTGGTACCCAATAGAGACATAATAAGGATCATAATATAATCATAAACATAAGAAAATGCTCGACTATCATTTTCTTATGAATATAATTATGTATATATTTAAGGCAGGTTATGTTGATGTTACAGTGCGTTCCTACTAAGACTTAAGCGACGTAAGGCCTTCAGACCCTTAGCTTATAATTATGTTTATGATCTTTAAGGATCAATATTAATTAAGTACACGAGTATTTCAAGCGTACTATTTTGTATAGACGTTAGCCAAGCATGTCAGTGTGGCTGGTCTCGTGCTCATTTAGACTTTTTTAACCTTGCCATTAACGAGTCATTTCAAGTTGAGAACATAAATCTAGCGATAAATCTTCGACTCTGGTTTGAGCGAATAAACTCGCACCACGTGCTGAAAATCAAAGATTAATATAATTTCATGATGAACTTTATATTCTATATTGCAGAAAAAATTAATACTGAAACGTCTCATATTATTCTGTCTTTTTTCTGCTTCTTTCTGCTGCCGTTATTCCCGGAACGTACGCTGGGTTTCAATCTTAACTGTAGGGTATTGATTTTGCCATTGTTCCCGCTATTGCTCTAGTAATTTGTGGATAAAGTTAAAGTTTTGCTAAAGAAACGAACGAAAGACGGCTTATAATCAAACAGTGAGGGGATCAAAATACAACAAAGCCAAAAACTAATAAAAATTACAAAGCATCCTGAATCCGAACTTTTAGAAAAACGTTTAATATCAATAACACAAAAACAGCAAGACAAAAAACAAACAAGCAAAACAAAACAAAAACAAAGAAACAAAAAAGGGAATAGATAGAGGCGTTTCTAGTGTGGGGGCGTTTTCCTAACTACTGCTTAATCATGGCAGCATGCCAAAACATCTAGGCTTAGAATCGTCAATCGGTAAACCATGTTCTGGCATAGGATTTTATTTTATTCCTTAAATTACAAAGTAAATATCCCGTATTGATGTATCACGATGTAATGAAACAGTGTTGATTAGATTGCCACTAAATCTGAACTTCCATCTGGACAAACACGCCGTGTCAGTATAAATGACGGATAGACTACTGCGGAATGAATTTCATAACATGCTAAGGATTATCTTACTTTTTAAAATATATTCCAAGTGAGGAAACTGTGCTTCAAATACGCCTTGCCTCATCATTTGATGCTATTGAATGTTTGCCATTGGTAAAATACCAGCTGCCGAAGAAGTGAATAAAGAGATGTGCACTCGTGGATGAACCAATGAGGAACGGCGAGTTTTCATAAAATCAGATGAAACTCAACAGTAACAACGCTTGATGACCTACTGTCCCATTTCAAGCAATACTAGAGAAAAACGTCTGCGCATGCGTGCATTTTAGCACGTTTCCAAGAATTCAAGAGAGTTTCTGTGTGAAAAGAAATGTTCGTTTTCTCCAAGTATACAAAAAATTTCGCTGGTATACTTTTGTGGGACCAAGATATCATATAAATAAAGAACATACGTAAGAGTTAGCCTTAAGACGCTGTCTCCGTAAAAACCGACCACTGATTTTCTTTTATATTCCATTGTAGGATAGCCCTCACCTTAGTTGTTTCGAAAATACATTTCGTTTTGGTAAAGACATTTTTTATAATTTTTTCTGAGATTTTCAAGACTTAAGCCTCTCACCCAGTTTCTGGCCCTGAAAATAGCTTGAAAACTTGAAGACGCAAAATCTCGGCGCCGTATCACAAGAACCACTCAACGCAAATTTCTATTTCTTTTTTAAAGATTAATTATTCCAGTTCCTTCAACAATAATATATTGTGGCAAAATTCTATTTACTTTAAGAGCAAGGGAATAAAATGTTAGGTAATATTTTAGAAATCGGCCTTTAAAAATGAGCATCTTTCGCGGAGTTTTTCAAAACCCTGTTTGACGGTCAAACAGGGCATGGCTAAGAATCGAGGACACCTAGGTCGGTCAGCGGCGTGTGAACCGCAGGCTCGTTTCTCCATAATTTCAAAA